>CALNHX010000878.1:0-274547 GCA_940337035.1 Agriotes lineatus
ATAAGCACAGTTTACAACTCCCGGGTAGGATCTTTACCAATTCTTCGATGTCTTCTAATTATACTAGACGAGTATGTAATTTTAAATTAAAAATCCAACTCAGAAGTAGCTCAGCCTAACGTCTATCGCTTTCTGTGGTGCCTTTATGAGCCAAGAATACTCTCTAAAACAGAATATCTTCAAAGTTCTGTCTCTTTAGTGAAAAACGTCGTCTAGAAGTTATTATTGCGTCTCATAATTTATATTTACACCTTGAAAATTGTTGCTCGGTGCATGAGGCAATTCGGGGTGTATATATGCACAGTTTACAACTCCCGGGTAGCATATTTACCAATTCTTCGATGTCTACTAATTATACCAGACGAGTATGTTATTTAAATTTAAAATCCTACTCAGAAGTAGCTCAGCCTAACGTCTATCGCTTTCTGTGGTGCCTTTATGAGCTAAGAATACTCTCAAAACCAGATTACCATCAAATTCAGTCTCTTTAGTAGAAAAACGTAGCCTAGAGGTAATTATAGCGCCTCGTAATTTATATTTACACCTTGAAAATGGTTGCTCGGTGCATGAGACAATTCGAGGTGTATGTATGCCCAGTTGAAAACTCCCGGGTAACATCTTTACCACTTCTTCGATGTCTTCTAATTATACCAGACGAGTATGTTATTTAAATTTAAAGTCCAACTCAGAAGTAGCTCAGCCTAACGTCTATCGCTTTCTGTGGTGCCTTTATGAGCCAAGAATACTCTAAAACAGATTAGCTTTAAAGTTCTGTCTCTTTAGTGAAAAACGTCGTCTAGAAGTTATTATTGCGTCTCATAATTTATATTTACACCTTGAAAATGGTTGCTCGGTGCATGAGGCAATTCGGGGTGTATATATGCACAGTTTACAACACCCGGGTAGCATCTTTACCAATTCTTCGATGTCTTCTAATTATACCAGACGAGTATGTTATTTAAATTTAAAATCCTACTCAGAAGTAGCTCAACCTAACGTCTATCGCTTTCTGTGGTGCCTTTATGAACCAAGAATACTCTCTAAAACAGATTATCTTCAAAGTTCTGTCTCTTTAGTGAAAAACGTCGTCTAGAAGTAATTACAGCGTCTCATAATTTATATTTACCCCTTGAAAATTGTTGCTCGGTGCATGAGGCAACTCGGGGTGTATATATGAGCAGTTTACAACTCCCGGGTAGCATCTTTACCAATTCTTCGATGTCTTCTAATTATACCAGACGAGTATGTTATTTAAATCTAAAATCCTACTCAGAAGTAGAACAGCCTAACGTCTATCGCTGTCTGTGATGCCTTTATGAGCCAAGAATACTCTCTAAAACAGATTACCTTCAAAGATCTGTCTCTTTGGTGAAAAACGTCGTCTAGAAGTTATTATAGCGTCTCAAAATTTATATTGACACCTTGGAAATAGTTGCTCGGTGCAGGAGGCAGTTCGGGGAGTAAATATGCACAGTTGGAAAATTCCCGGGTAGCATCTTTACCAATTCTTCGATGTCTTCTAATTATACCAGACGAGTATGTTATTTAAATTTAAAATCCTACTCAGAAGTAGCTCAGCCTAACGTCTATCGCTTTCTGTGGTGCCTTTATGAGCTAAGAATACTCTCTAAAACAGATTACCATCAAAGTTCAGTCTCTTTAGTAGAAAAACGTCGTCTAGAAGTAATTACAGCGTCTCATAATTTATATTTACCCCTTGAAATTTGTTGCTTGGTGCCTGAGGCAACTCGGGTTGTATATATGAGCAGTTTACAACTCCCGGGTAGCATCTTTACCAATTCTTCGATGTCTTCTAATTATACCAGACGAGTATGTTATTTAAATCTAAAATCCTACTCAGAAGTAGATCAGCCTAACGTCTATCGCTTTCTGTGATGCCTTTATGAGCCAAGAATACTCTCTAAAACAGATTACCTTCAAAGATCTGTCTCTTTGGTGAAAAACGTCGTCTAGAAGTTATTATAGCGTCTCAAAATTTATATTGACACCTTGGAAATAGTTGCTCGGTGCATGAGGTAGTTCGGGGAGTAAATATGCACAGTTGGAAACTCCCGGGTAGCATCTTTACCAATTCTTCGATGTCTTCTAATTATACCAGACGAGTATGTTATTTAAATTTAAAATGCTACTCAGAAGTAGCTCAGCCTAACGTCTATCGCTTTCTGTGGTGCCTTTATGAGCCAAGAATACTCTCTAAAACAGAATATCTTTAAAGTTCTGTCTCTTTAGTGAAAAACGTCGTCTAGAAGTTATTATTGCGTCTCATAATTTATATTTACACCTTGAAAATGGTTGCTCGGTGCATGAGGCAATTCGGGGTGTATATATGCACAGTTTACAACACCCGGGTAGCATCTTTACCAATTCTTCGATGTCTTCTAATTATACCAGACGAGTATGTTATTTAAATTTAAAATCCTACACAGAAGTAGCTCAACCTAACGTCTATCGCTTTCTGTGGTGCCTTTATGAACCAAGAATACTCTCTAAAACAGATTATCTTCAAAGTTCTGTCTCTTTAGTGAAAAACGTCGTCTAGAAGTAATTACAGCGTCTCATAATTTATATTTGCCCCTTGAAAATTGTTGCTCGGTGCATGAGGCAACTCGGGGTGTATATATGAGCAGTTTACAACTCCCGGGTAGCATCTTTACCAATTCTTCGATGTCTTCTAATTATACCAGACGAGTATGTTATTTGATCTAAAATCCTACTCAGAAGTAGCTCAGCCTAACGTCTATCGCTTTCTGTGATGCCTTTATGAGCCAAGAATACTCTCTAAAACAGATTACCTTCAAAGATCTGTCTCTTTGGTGAAAAACGTCGTCTAGAAGTTATTATAGCGTCTCAAAATTTATATTGACACCTTGGAAATAGTTGCTCGGTGCATGAGGCAGTACGGGGAGTAAATATGCACAGTTGGAAACTCCCGGGTAGCATCTTTACCAATTCTTCGATGTCTTCTAATTATACCAGACGAGTATGTTATTTAAATTTAAAATCCTACTCAGAAGTAGCTCAGCCTAACGTCTATCGCTTTCTGTGGTGCCTTTATGAGCTAAGAATACTCTCTAAAACAGATTACCATCAAAGTTCAGTCTCTTTAGTAGAAAAACGTAGCCTAGAGGTTATTATAGCGTCTCATAATTTACATTTACACCTTGAAAATGGTTGCTCGGTGCATGAGGCAATTCGGGGTGTAAATATGCACAGTTTACAACTCCCGGGTAGGATCTTTACCAATTCTTCGATGTCTTCTAATTATACTAGACGAGTATGTAATTTTAAATTAAAAATACAACTCAGAAGTAGCTCAGCCTAACGTCTATCGCTTTCTGTGGTGTCTTTATGAGCCAAGAATACTCTTTAAAACAGATTATCTTCAAAGTTCAGGCTCGTTAGTGAAAAACGTCGTCTAGAAGTTATTATAGCGTCTCATAATTTATATTTACACCTTGAAAATGGTAGCTCGGTGCATGAGGCAATTCGGGGTGTATATATGCACAGTTTACAACTCCCGGGTAGGATCTTTACCAATTCTTCGATGTCTTCTAATTATACTAGACGAGTATGTAATTTTAAATTAAAAATCCAACTCAGAAGTAGCTCAGCCTAACGTCTATCGCTTTCTGTGGTGCCTTTATGAGCTAAGAATACTCTCTAAAACAGATTACCATCAAATTCAGTCTTTTTAGTAGAAGAACGTCGCCTAGACGTTATTAAAGCGTCTCGTAATTTATATTTACACCTTGAAAATGGTTGCTCGGTGCATGAGGCAATTCGGGGTGTATATAGCACTGTTTACAACTCCCGGGTAGGATTCTTACCAATTCTTCGATGTCTTCTAATTATGCCAGACGAGTATGTTATTTAAATTTAAAATCCTACTCAGAAGTAGCTCAGCCTATCGTCTATCGCTTTCTGTGGTGCCTTTATGAGCTAAGAATACTCTCTAAAACAGATTACCATCAAAGTTAAGTCTCTTTAGTAGAAAAACTTAGCCTAGAGGTTATTATAGCGTCTCAAAATTTATATTGACACCTTGGCAATAGTTGCTCGGTGCATGAGGCAGTTCGGGGTGTATATATGCACAGTTTACAACTCCCGGGTAGGATCTTTACCAATTCTTCGAAGTCTTCTAATTATACTAGACGAGTATGTAATTTTAAATTAAAAATCCAACTCAGAAGTAGCTCAGCCTAACGTATATCGCTTTCTGTGGTGCCTTTATGAGCTAAGAATACTCTCTAAAACAGATTACCATCAAATTCAGTCTTTTTAGTAGAAGAACGTCGCCTAGAAGTTATTAAAGCGTCTCGTAATTTATATTTACACCTTGAAAATGGTTGCTCGGTGCATGAGGCAATTCGGGGTGTATATAGCACAGTTTACAACTCCCGGGTAGGATCTTTACCAATTCTTCGATGTCTTCTAATTATACCAGACGAGTATGTTATTTAAATTTAAAATCCTACTCAGAAGTAGCTCAGCCTATCGTCTATCGCTTTCTGTGGTGCCTTTATGAGCCAAGAATACTCTCTAAAACAGATTACCATCAAAGTTCAGCCTCTTTAGTAGAAAAATGTTGCCTAGAGGTTATTATAGCGTCTCATAATTTATATTTACACCTTGAAAATGGTTGCTGGTTGCATAAGGCAATTCGGGGTATATATAAGCACAGTTTACAACTCCCGGGTAGGATCTTTACCAATTCTTCGATGTCTTCTAATTATACTAGACGAGTATGTAATTTTAAATTAAAAATCCAACTCAGAAGTAGCTCAGCCTAACGTCTATCGCTTTCTGTGGTGCCTTTATGAGCCAAGAATACTCTCTAAAACAGAATATCTTCAAAGTTCTGTCTCTTTAGTGAAAAACGTCGTCTAGAAGTTATTATTGCGTCTCATAATTTATATTTACACCTTGAAAATTGTTGCTCGGTGCATGAGGCAATTCGGGGTGTATATATGCACAGTTTACAACTCCAGGGTAGCATATTTACCAATTCTTCGATGTCTACTAATTATACCAGACGAGTATGTTATTTAAATTTAAAATCCTACTCAGAAGTAGCTCAGCCTAACGTCTATCGCTTTCTGTGGTGCCTTTATGAGCTAAGAATACTCTCAAAAACAGATTACCATCAAATTCAGTCTCTTTAGTAGAAAAACGTAGCCTAGAGGTTATTATAGCGCCTCGTAATTTATATTTACACCTTGAAAATGGTTGCTCGGTGCATGAGGCAATTCGAGGTGTATGTATGCCCAGTTGAAAACTCCCGGGTAACATCTTTACCACTTCTTCGATGTCTTCTAATTATACCAGACGAGTATGTTATTTAAATTTAAAGTCCAACTCAGAAGTAGCTCAGCCTAACGTCTATCGCTTTCTGTGGTGCCTTTATGAGCCAAGAATACTCTAAAACAGATTAGCTTTAAAGTTCTGTCTCTTTAGTGAAAAACGTCGTCTAGAAGTTATTATTGCGTCTCATAATTTATATTTACACCTTGAAAATGGTTGCTCGGTGCATGAGGCAATTCGGGGTGTATATATGCACAGTTTACAACACCCGGGTAGCATCTTTACCAATTCTTCGATGTCTTCTAATTATACCAGACGAGTATGTTATTTAAATTTAAAATCCTACACAGAAGTAGCTCAACCTAACGTCTATCGCTTTCTGTGGTGCCTTTATGAACCAAGAATACTCTCTAAAACAGATTATCTTCAAAGTTCTGTCTCTTTAGTGAAAAACGTCGTCTAGAAGTAATTACAGCGTCTCATAATTTATATTTACCCCTTGAAAATTGTTGCTCGGTGCATGAGGCAACTCGGGGTGTATATATGAGCAGTTTACAACTCCCGGGTAGCATCTTTACCAATTCTTCGATGTCTTCTAATTATACCAGACGAGTATGTTATTTAAATCTAAAATCCTACTCAGAAGTAGAACAGCCTAACGTCTATCGCTGTCTGTGATGCCTTTATGAGCCAAGAATACTCTCTAAAACAGATTACCTTCAAAGATCTGTCTCTTTGGTGAAAAACGTCGTCTAGAAGTTATTATAGCGTCTCAAAATTTATATTGACACCTTGGCAATAGTTGCTCGGTGCATGAGGCAGTTCGGGGTGTATATATGCACAGTTTACAACTCCCGGGTAGGATCTTTACCAATTCTTCGATGTCTTCTAATTATACTAGACGAGTATGTAATTTTAAATTAAAAATCCAACTCAGAAGTAGCTCAGCCTAACGTCTATCGCTTTCTGTGGTGCCTTTATGAGCTAAGAATACTCTCTAAAACAGATTACCATCAAATTCAGTCTTTTTAGTAGAAGAACGTCGCCTAGAAGTTATTAAAGCGTCTCGTAATTTATATTTACACCTTGAAAATGGTTGCTCGGTGCATGAGGCAATTCGGGGTGTATATAGCACAGTTTACAACTCCCGGGTAGGATCTTTACCAATTCTTCGATGTCTTCTAATTATACCAGACGAGTATGTTATTTAAATTTAAAATCCTACTCAGAAGTAGCTCAGCCTATCGTCTATCGCTTTCTGTGGTGCCTTTATGAGCCAAGAATACTCTAAAACAGATTAGCTTTAAAGTTCTGTCTCTTTAGTGAAAAACGTCGTCTAGAAGTTATTATTGCGTCTCATAATTTATATTTACACCTTGAAAATGGTTGCTCGGTGCATGAGGCAATTCGGGGTGTATATATGCACAGTTTACAACACCCGGGTAGCATCTTTACCAATTCTTCGATGTCTTCTAATTATACCAGACGAGTATGTTATTTAAATTTAAAATCCTACACAGAAGTAGCTCAACCTAACGTCTATCGCTTTCTGTGGTGCCTTTATGAACCAAGAATACTCTCTAAAACAGATTATCTTCAAAGTTCTGTCTCTTTAGTGAAAAACGTCGTCTAGAAGTAATTACAGCGTCTCATAATTTATATTTACCCCTTGAAAATTGTTGCTCGGTGCATGAGGCAACTCGGGGTGTATATATGAGCAGTTTACAACTCCCGGGTAGCATCTTTACCAATTCTTCGATGTCTTCTAATTATACCAGACGAGTATGTTATTTAAATCTAAAATCCTACTCAGAAGTAGAACAGCCTAACGTCTATCGCTGTCTGTGATGCCTTTATGAGCCAAGAATACTCTCTAAAACAGATTACCTTCAAAGATCTGTCTCTTTGGTGAAAAACGTCGTCTAGAAGTTATTATAGCGTCTCAAAATTTATATTGACACCTTGGCAATAGTTGCTCGGTGCATGAGGCAGTTCGGGGTGTATATATGCACAGTTTACAACTCCCGGGTAGGATCTTTACCAATTCTTCGATGTCTTCTAATTATACTAGACGAGTATGTAATTTTAAATTAAAAATCCAACTCAGAAGTAGCTCAGCCTAACGTCTATCGCTTTCTGTGGTGCCTTTATGAGCTAAGAATACTCTCTAAAACAGATTACCATCAAATTCAGTCTTTTTAGTAGAAGAACGTCGCCTAGAAGTTATTAAAGCGTCTCGTAATTTATATTTACACCTTGAAAATGGTTGCTCGGTGCATGAGGCAATTCGGGGTGTATATAGCACAGTTTACAACTCCCGGGTAGGATCTTTACCAATTCTTCGATGTCTTCTAATTATACCAGACGAGTATGTTATTTAAATTTAAAATCCTACTCAGAAGTAGCTCAGCCTATCGTCTATCGCTTTCTGTGGTGCCTTTATGAGCCAAGAATACTCTCTAAAACAGATTACCATCAAAGTTCAGCCTCTTTAGTAGAAAAATGTTGCCTAGAGGTTATTATAGCGTCTCATAATTTATATTTACACCTTGAAAATGGTTGCTGGTTGCATAAGGCAATTCGGGGTATATATAAGCACAGTTTACAACTCCCGGGTAGGATCTTTACCAATTCTTCGATGTCTTCTAATTATACTAGACGAGTATGTAATTTTAAATTAAAAATCCAACTCAGAAGTAGCTCAGCCTAACGTCTATCGCTTTCTGTGGTGCCTTTATGAGCCAAGAATACTCTCTAAAACAGAATATCTTCAAAGTTCTGTCTCTTTAGTGAAAAACGTCGTCTAGAAGTTATTATTGCGTCTCATAATTTATATTTACACCTTGAAAATTGTTGCTCGGTGCATGAGGCAATTCGGGGTGTATATATGCACAGTTTACAACTCCCGGGTAGCATATTTACCAATTCTTCGATGTCTACTAATTATACCAGACGAGTATGTTATTTAAATTTAAAATCCTACTCAGAAGTAGCTCAGCCTAACGTCTATCGCTTTCTGTGGTGCCTTTATGAGCTAAGAATACTCTCAAAAACAGATTACCATCAAATTCAGTCTCTTTAGTAGAAAAACGTAGCCTAGAGGTTATTATAGCGCCTCGTAATTTATATTTACACCTTGAAAATGGTTGCTCGGTGCATGAGGCAATTCGAGGTGTATGTATGCCCAGTTGAAAACTCCCGGGTAACATCTTTACCACTTCTTCGATGTCTTCTAATTATACCAGACGAGTATGTTATTTAAATTTAAAGTCCAACTCAGAAGTAGCTCAGCCTAACGTCTATCGCTTTCTGTGATGCCTTTATGAGCCAAGAATACTCTCTAAAACAGATTACCTTCAAAGATCTGTCTCTTTGGTGAAAAACGTCGTCTAGAAGTTATTATAGCGTCTCAAAATTTATATTGACACCTTGGAAATAGTTGCTCGGTGCATGAGGCAGTACGGGGAGTAAATATGCACAGTTGGAAACTCCCGGGTAGCATCTTTACCAATTCTTCGATGTCTTCTAATTATACCAGACGAGTATGTTATTTAAATTTAAAATCCTACTCAGAAGTAGCTCAGCCTAACGTCTATCGCTTTCTGTGGTGCCTTTATGAGCTAAGAATACTCTCTAAAACAGATTACCATCAAAGTTCAGTCTCTTTAGTAGAAAAACGTAGCCTAGAGGTTATTATAGCGTCTCATAATTTACATTTACACCTTGAAAATGGTTGCTCGGTGCATGAGGCAATTCGGGGTATAAATATGCACAGTTTACAACTCCCGGGTAGGATCTTTACCAATTCTTCGATGTCTTCTAATTATACTAGACGAGTATGTAATTTTAAATTAAAAATACAACTCAGAAGTAGCTCAGCCTAACGTCTATCGCTTTCTGTGGTGTCTTTATGAGCCAAGAATACTCTTTAAAACAGATTATCTTCAAAGTTCAGGCTCGTTAGTGAAAAACGTCGTCTAGAAGTTATTATAGCGTCTCATAATTTATATTTACACCTTGAAAATGGTAGCTCGGTGCATGAGGCAATTCGGGGTGTATATATGCACAGTTTACAACTCCCGGGTAGGATCTTTACCAATTCTTCGATGTCTTCTAATTATACTAGACGAGTATGTAATTTTAAATTAAAAATCCAACTCAGAAGTAGCTCAGCCTAACGTCTATCGCTTTCTGTGGTGCCTTTATGAGCTAAGAATACTCTCTAAAACAGATTACCATCAAATTCAGTCTTTTTAGTAGAAGAACGTCGCCTAGACGTTATTAAAGCGTCTCGTAATTTATATTTACACCTTGAAAATGGTTGCTCGGTGCATGAGGCAATTCGGGGTGTATATAGCACAGTTTACAACTCCCGGGTAGGATTCTTACCAATTCTTCGATGTCTTCTAATTATGCCAGACGAGTATGTTATTTAAATTTAAAATCCTACTCAGAAGTAGCTCAGCCTATCGTCTATCGCTTTCTGTGGTGCCTTTATGAGCTAAGAATACTCTCTAAAACAGATTACCATCAAAGTTAAGTCTCTTTAGTAGAAAAACTTAGCCTAGAGGTTATTATAGCGTCTCAAAATTTATATTGACACCTTGGCAATAGTTGCTCGGTGCATGAGGCAGTTCGGGGTGTATATATGCACAGTTTACAACTCCCGGGTAGGATCTTTACCAATTCTTCGATGTCTTCTAATTATACTAGACGAGTATGTAATTTTAAATTAAAAATCCAACTCAGAAGTAGCTCAGCCTAACGTCTATCGCTTTCTGTGGTGCCTTTATGAGCTAAGAATACTCTCTAAAACAGATTACCATCAAATTCAGTCTTTTTAGTAGAAGAACGTCGCCTAGAAGTTATTAAAGCGTCTCGTAATTTATATTTACACCTTGAAAATGGTTGCTCGGTGCATGAGGCAATTCGGGGTGTATATAGCACAGTTTACAACTCCCGGGTAGGATCTTTACCAATTCTTCGATGTCTTCTAATTATACCAGACGAGTATGTTATTTAAATTTAAAATCCTACTCAGAAGTAGCTCAGCCTATCGTCTATCGCTTTCTGTGGTGCCTTTATGAGCCAAAAATACTCTCTAAAACAGATTACCATCAAAGTTCAGCCTCTTTAGTAGAAAAATGTTGCCTAGAGGTTATTATAGCGTCTCATAATTTATATTTACACCTTGAAAATGGTTGCTGGTTGCATAAGGCAATTCGGGGTATATATAAGCACAGTTTACAACTCCCGGGTAGGATCTTTACCAATTCTTCGATGTCTTCTAATTATACTAGACGAGTATGTAATTTTAAATTAAAAATCCAACTCAGAAGTAGCTCAGCCTAACGTCTATCGCTTTCTGTGGTGCCTTTATGAGCCAAGAATACTCTCTAAAACAGAATATCTTCAAAGTTCTGTCTCTTTAGTGAAAAACGACGTCTAGAAGTTATTATTGCGTCTCATAATTTATATTTACACCTTGAAAATTGTTGCTCGGTGCATGAGGCAATTCGGGGTGTATATATGCACAGTTTACAACTCCCGGGTAGCATATTTACCAATTCTTCGATGTCTACTAATTATACCAGACGAGTATGTTATTTAAATTTAAAATCCTACTCAGAAGTAGCTCAGCCTAACGTCTATCGCTTTCTGTGGTGCCTTTATGAGCTAAGAATACTCTCAAAAACAGATTACCATCAAATTCAGTCTCTTTAGTAGAAAAACGTAGCCTAGAGGTTATTATAGCGCCTCGTAATTTATATTTACACCTTGAAAATGGTTGCTCGGTGCATGAGGCAATTCGAGGTGTATGTATGCCCAGTTGAAAACTCCCGGGTAACATCTTTACCACTTCTTCGATGTCTTCTAATTATACCAGACGAGTATGTTATTTAAATTTAAAGTCCAACTCAGAAGTAGCTCAGCCTAACGTCTATCGCTTTCTGTGGTGCCTTTATGAGCCAAGAATACTCTAAAACAGATTAGCTTTAAAGTTCTGTCTCTTTAGTGAAAAACGTCGTCTAGAAGTTATTATTGCGTCTCATAATTTATATTTACACCTTGAAAATGGTTGCTCGGTGCATGAGGCAATTCGGGGTGTATATATGCACAGTTTACAACACCCGGGTAGCATCTTTACCAATTCTTCGATGTCTTCTAATTATACCAGACGAGTATGTTATTTAAATTTAAAATCCTACACAGAAGTAGCTCAACCTAACGTCTATCGCTTTCTGTGGTGCCTTTATGAACCAAGAATACTCTCTAAAACAGATTATCTTCAAAGTTCTGTCTCTTTAGTGAAAAACGTCGTCTAGAAGTAATTACAGCGTCTCATAATTTATATTTACCCCTTGAAAATTGTTGCTCGGTGCATGAGGCAACTCGGGGTGTATATATGAGCAGTTTACAACTCCCGGGTAGCATCTTTACCAATTCTTCGATGTCTTCTAATTATACCAGACGAGTATGTTATTTAAATCTAAAATCCTACTCAGAAGTAGAACAGCCTAACGTCTATCGCTGTCTGTGATGCCTTTATGAGCCAAGAATACTCTCTAAAACAGATTACCTTCAAAGATCTGTCTCTTTGGTGAAAAACGTCGTCTAGAAGTTATTATAGCGTCTCAAAATTTATATTGACACCTTGGAAATAGTTGCTCGGTGCAGGAGGCAGTTCGGGGAGTAAATATGCACAGTTGGAAAATTCCCGGGTAGCATCTTTACCAATTCTTCGATGTCTTCTAATTATACCAGACGAGTATGTTATTTAAATTTAAAATCCTACTCAGAAGTAGCTCAGCCTAACGTCTATCGCTTTCTGTGGTGCCTTTATGAGCTAAGAATACTCTCTAAAACAGATTACCATCAAAGTTCAGTCTCTTTAGTAGAAAAACGTCGTCTAGAAGTAATTACAGCGTCTCATAATTTATATTTACCCCTTGAAATTTGTTGCTTGGTGCCTGAGGCAACTCGGGTTGTATATATGAGCAGTTTACAACTCCCGGGTAGCATCTTTACCAATTCTTCGATGTCTTCTAATTATACCAGACGAGTATGTTATTTAAATCTAAAATCCTACTCAGAAGTAGATCAGCCTAACGTCTATCGCTTTCTGTGATGCCTTTATGAGCCAAGAATACTCTCTAAAACAGATTACCTTCAAAGATCTGTCTCTTTGGTGAAAAACGTCGTCTAGAAGTTATTATAGCGTCTCAAAATTTATATTGACACCTTGGAAATAGTTGCTCGGTGCATGAGGTAGTTCGGGGAGTAAATATGCACAGTTGGAAACTCCCGGGTAGCATCTTTACCAATTCTTCGATGTCTTCTAATTATACCAGACGAGTATGTTATTTAAATTTAAAATGCTACTCAGAAGTAGCTCAGCCTAACGTCTATCGCTTTCTGTGGTGCCTTTATGAGCCAAGAATACTCTCTAAAACAGAATATCTTTAAAGTTCTGTCTCTTTAGTGAAAAACGTCGTCTAGAAGTTATTATTGCGTCTCATAATTTATATTTACACCTTGAAAATGGTTGCTCGGTGCATGAGGCAATTCGGGGTGTATATATGCACAGTTTACAACACCCGGGTAGCATCTTTACCAATTCTTCGATGTCTTCTAATTATACCAGACGAGTATGTTATTTAAATTTAAAATCCTACACAGAAGTAGCTCAACCTAACGTCTATCGCTTTCTGTGGTGCCTTTATGAACCAAGAATACTCTCTAAAACAGATTATCTTCAAAGTTCTGTCTCTTTAGTGAAAAACGTCGTCTAGAAGTAATTACAGCGTGTCATAATTTATATTTGCCCCTTGAAAATTGTTGCTCGGTGCATGAGGCAACTCGGGGTGTATATATGAGCAGTTTACAACTCCCGGGTAGCATCTTTACCAATTCTTCGATGTCTTCTAATTATACCAGACGAGTATGTTATTTGATCTAAAATCCTACTCAGAAGTAGCTCAGCCTAACGTCTATCGCTTTCTGTGATGCCTTTATGAGCCAAGAATACTCTCTAAAACAGATTACCTTCAAAGATCTGTCTCTTTGGTGAAAAACGTCGTCTAGAAGTTATTATAGCGTCTCAAAATTTATATTGACACCTTGGAAATAGTTGCTCGGTGCATGAGGCAGTACGGGGAGTAAATATGCACAGTTGGAAACTCCCGGGTAGCATCTTTACCAATTCTTCGATGTCTTCTAATTATACCAGACGAGTATGTTATTTAAATTTAAAATCCTACTCAGAAGTAGCTCAGCCTAACGTCTATCGGTTTCTGTGGTGCCTTTATGAGCTAAGAATACTCTCTAAAACAGATTACCATCAAAGTTCAGTCTCTTTAGTAGAAAAACGTAGCCTAGAGGTTATTATAGCGTCTCATAATTTACATTTACACCTTGAAAATGGTTGCTCGGTGCATGAGGCAATTCGGGGTGTAAATATGCACAGTTTACAACTCCCGGGTAGGATCTTTACCAATTCTTCGATGTCTTCTAATTATACTAGACGAGTATGTAATTTTAAATTAAAAATACAACTCAGAAGTAGCTCAGCCTAACGTCTATCGCTTTCTGTGGTGTCTTTATGAGCCAAGAATACTCTTTAAAACAGATTATCTTCAAAGTTCAGGCTCGTTAGTGAAAAACGTCGTCTAGAAGTTATTATAGCGTCTCATAATTTATATTTACACCTTGAAAATGGTAGCTCGGTGCATGAGGCAATTCGGGGTGTATATATGCACAGTTTACAACTCCCGGGTAGGATCTTTACCAATTCTTCGATGTCTTCTAATTATACTAGACGAGTATGTAATTTTAAATTAAAAATCCAACTCAGAAGTAGCTCAGCCTAACGTCTATCGCTTTCTGTGGTGCCTTTATGAGCTAAGAATACTCTCTAAAACAGATTACCATCAAATTCAGTCTTTTTAGTAGAAGAACGTCGCCTAGACGTTATTAAAGCGTCTCGTAATTTATATTTACACCTTGAAAATGGTTGCTCGGTGCATGAGGCAATTCGGGGTGTATATAGCACAGTTTACAACTCCCGGGTAGGATTCTTACCAATTCTTCGATGTCTTCTAATTATGCCAGACGAGTATGTTATTTAAATTTAAAATCCTACTCAGAAGTAGCTCAGCCTATCGTCTATCGCTTTCTGTGGTGCCTTTATGAGCTAAGAATACTCTCTAAAACAGATTACCATCAAAGTTAAGTCTCTTTAGTAGAAAAACTTAGCCTAGAGGTTATTATAGAGTCTCATAATTTATATTTACACCTTGAAAATGGTTGCTCGGTGCATGAGGCAATTCGGGATGTATATATGCACAGTTTACAGCTCCTGAGTAGCATCTTTACCAATTCTTCGATGTCTTCTAAATATTCTAGACGAGTATGTAATTTTAAATTAAAAATCCAACTCAGAAGTAGCTCACCCTAACGTCTATCGCTTTCTGTGGTGCCTTTATGAGAAAAGAATACTCTCTTAAACAGATTATCTTCAAAGTTCTGTCTCTTTAGTGAAAAACGTCGTCTAGAAGTTATTATAGCGTCTCATAATTTATATTTACACCTTGAAAATTGTTGCTCGGTGCATGAGGCAATTCGGGGTGTATATATGCACAGTTTACAACTCCCGGGTAGCATCTTTACCAATTCTTCGATGTCTTCTAATTATACCAGACTAGTATGTTATTTAAATTTAAAATCCTACTCAGAAGTAGCTCAGCCTAACGTCTATCGCTTTCTGTGGTGCCTTTATGAGCTAAGAATACTCTCAAAAACAGATTACCATCAAATTCAGTCTCTTTAGTAGAAAAACGTAGCCTAGAGGTTATTATAGCGCCTCGTAATTTATATTTACACCTTGAAAATGGTTGCTCGGTGCATGAGGCAATTCGAGGTGTATGTATGCCCAGTTGAAAACTCCCGGGTAGCATCTTTACCAATTCTTCGATGTCTTCTAATTATACCAGACGAGTATGTTATTTAAATTTAAAGTCCAACTCAGAAGTAGCTCAGCCTAACGTCTATCGCTTTCTGTGGTGCCTTTATGAGCCAAGAATACTCTAAAACAGATTACCTTTAAAGTTCTGTCTCTTTAGTGAAAAACGTCGTCTAGAAGTTATTATAGCTTCTCAAAATTTATATTGACACCTTGGAAATAGTTGCTCGGTGCATGAGGTAGTTCGGGGAGTAAATATGCACAGTTGGAAACTCCCGGGTAGCATCTTTACCAATTCTTCGATGTCTTCTAATTATACCAGACGAGTATGTTATTTAAATTTAAAATGCTACTCAGAAGTAGCTCAGCCTAACGTCTATCGCTTTCTGTGGTGCCTTTATGAGCCAAGAATACTCTCTAAAACAGATTATCTTTAAAGTTCTGTCTCTTTAGTGAAAAACGTCGTCTAGAAGTTATTATTGCGTCTCATAATTTATATTTACACCTTGAAAATGGTTGCTCGGTGCATGAGGCAATTCGGGGTGTATATATGCACAGTTTACAACACCCGGGTAGCATCTTTACCAATTCTTCGATGTCTTCTAATTATACCAGACGAGTATGTTATTTAAATTTAAAATCCTACACAGAAGTAGCTCAACCTAACATCTATCGCTTTCTGTGGTGCCTTTATGAACCAAGAATACTCTCTAAAACAGATTATCTTCAAAGTTCTGTCTCTTTAGTGAAAAACGTCGTCTAGAAGTAATTACAGCGTCTCATAATTTATATTTACCCCTTGAAAATTGTTGCTCGGTGCATGAGGCAACTCGGGGTGTATATATGAGCAGTTTACAACTCCCGGGTAGCATCTTTACCAATTCTTCGATGTCTTCTAATTATACCAGACGAGTATGTTATTTAAATCTAAAATCCTACTCAGAAGTAGCTCAGCCTAACGTCTATCGCTTTCTGTGATGCCTTTATGAGCCAAGAATACTCTCTAAAACAGATTACCTTCAAAGATCTGTCTCTTTGGTGAAAAACGTCGTCTAGAAGTTATTATAGCGTCTCAAAATTTATATTGACACCTTGGAAATAGTTGCTCGGTGCATGAGGCAGTTCGGGGAGTAAATATGCACAGTTGGAAACTCCCGGGTAGCATCTTTACCAATTCTTCGATGTCTTCTAATTATACCAGACGAGTATGTTATTTAAATTTAAAATCCTACTCAGAAGTAGCTCAGCCTAACGTCTATCGCTTTCTGTGGTGCCTTTATGAGCTAAGAATACTCTCTAAAACAGATTACCATCAAAGTTCAGTCTCTTTAGTAGAAAAACGTAGCCTAGAGGTTATTATAGCGTCTCATAATTTACATTTACACCTTGAAAATGGTTGCTCGGTGCATGAGGCAATTCGGGGTGTATATATGCACAGTTTACAACTCCCGGGTAGGATCTTTACCAATTCTTCGATGTCTTCTAATTATACTAGACGAGTATGTAATTTTAAATTAAAAATACAACTCAGAAGTAGCTCAGCCTAACGTCTATCGCTTTCTGTGGTGCCTTTATGAGCTAAGAATACTCTCTAAAACAGATTACCATCAAAGTTCAGTCTCTTTAGTAGAAAAACGTAGCCTAGAGGTTATTATAGCGTCTCATAATTTACATTTACACCTTGAAAATGGTTGCTCGGTGCATGAGGCAATTCGGGGTGTAAATATGCACAGTTTACAACTCCCGGGTAGGATCTTTACCAATTCTTCGATGTCTTCTAATTATACTAGACGAGTATGTAATTTTAAATTAAAAATACAACTCAGAAGTAGCTCAGCCTAACGTCTATCGCTTTCTGTGGTGGCTTTATGAGCCAAGAATACTCTTTAAAACAGATTATCTTCAAAGTTCAGGCTCGTTAGTGAAAAACGTCGTCTAGAAGTAATTATAGCGTCTCATAATTTATATTTACACCTTGAAAATGGTAGCTCGGTGCATGAGGCAATTCGGGGTGTATATATGCACAGTTTACAACTCCCGGGTAGGATCTTTACCAATTCTTCGATGTCTTCTAATTATACTAGACGAGTATGTAATTTTAAATTAAAAATCCAACTCAGAAGTAGCTCAGCCTAACGTCTATCGCTTTCTGTGGTGCCTTTATGAGCTAAGAATACTCTCTAAAACAGATTACCATCAAATTCAGTCTTTTTAGTAGAAGAACGTCGCCTAGACGTTATTAAAGCGTCTCGTAATTTATATTTACACCTTGAAAATGGTTGCTCGGTGCATGAGGCAATTCGGGGTGTATATAGCACAGTTTACAACTCCCGGGTAGGATTCTTACCAATTCTTCGATGTCTTCTAATTATGCCAGACGAGTATGTTATTTAAATTTAAAATCCTACTCAGAAGTAGCTCAGCCTATCGTCTATTGCTTTCTGTGGTGCCTTTATGAGCTAAGAATACTCTCTAAAACAGATTACCATCAAAGTTAAGTCTCTTTAGTAGAAAAACTTAGCCTAGAGGTTATTATAGAGTCTCATAATTTATATTTACACCTTGAAAATGGTTGCTCGGTGCATGAGGCAATTCGGGATGTATATATGCACAGTTTACAGCTCCTGGGTAGCATCTTTACCAATTCTTCGATGTCTTCTAAATATACTAGACGAGTATGTAATTTTAAATTAAAAATCCAACTCAGAAGTAGCTCACCCTAACGTCTATCGCTTTCTGTGGTGCCTTTATGAGAAAAGAATACTCTCTTAAACAGATTATCTTCAAAGTTCAGTCTCTTTAGTAGAAAAACGTAGCCTAGAGGTTATTATAGCACCTCGTAATTTATATTTTCACCTTGAAAATGGTTGCTCGGTGCATGAGGCTATTCGGGGTGTATATATGCACAGTTTACAACTCCCGGGTAGCATCTTTACCAATTCTTCGATGTCTTCTAATTATACCAGACTAGTATGTTATTTAAATTTAAAATCCTACTCAGAAGTAGCTCAGCCTAACGTCTATCGCTTTCTGTGGTGCCTTTATGAGCCAAGAATACTCTCTAAAACAGATTATCTTCAAAGTTCTGTCTCTTTAGTGAAAAACTTCGTCTAGAAGTTATTATAGCGTCTCATAATTTATATTTACACTTTGAAAATTGTTGCTCGGTGCATGAGGCAATTCGGGGTGTATATATGCACAGTTTACAACTCCCGGGTAGCATCTTTACCAATTCTTCGATGTCTTCTAATTAAACTAGACAAGTATGTAATTTTAAATTAAAAATCCAACTCTGAAGTAGCTTGGCCTAACGTCTATCGCTTTCTGTGGTGCCTTTATGAGCCAAGAATACTCTCTAAATCAGATTATCTTCAAAGTTCTGTCTCTTTAGTGAAAAACGTCGTCTAGAAGTTATTATAGCGTCTCATAATTTATATTTACACCTTGAAAATGGTTGCTCGGTGCATGAGGCAATTCGGGGTGTATATATGCACAGTTCACAACTCCCGGGTAGCATCTTTACCAATTCTTCGATGTCTTCTAATTATACTAGACGAGTATGTAATTTTAAATTAAAAATCCAACACAGAAGTAGCTCAGCCTAACGTCTATCGCTTTCTGTGGTGCCTTTATGAGCCAAGAATACTCTCTAAAACAGATTATCTTCAAAGTTCTGTCTCTTTAGTGAAAAACGTCGTCTAGAAGTTATTATAGCGTCTCATAATTTATATTTACACCTTGAAAATTGTTGCTCGGTGCATGAGGCAATTCGGGGTGTATATATGCACAGTTCACAACTCCCGGGTAGCATCTTTATCAATTCTTCGATGTCTTCTAATTATACCAGACGAGTATGTTATTTAAATTTAAAATCCTACTCAGAAGTAGCTCAGCCTAACATCTATCGCTTTCTGTGGTGCCTTTATGAGCTAAGAATACTCTCTAAACCTGATTACCATCAAAGTTCAGTCTCTTTAGTAGAAAAACGTAGCCTAGAGGTTATTATAGCGTCTCGTAATTTATATTTACACCTTGAAAATGGTTGCTCGGTGCATGAGGCAATTCGGGGTGTATATATGCACAGTTTATAACTCCCGGTTAGGATCTTTACCAATTCTTCGATGTCTTCTAATTATACCAGACGAGTATGTTATTTAAATTTAAAATCCTACTCAGAAGTAGCTCAGCCTAACGTCTATCACTTTCTGTGGTGCCTTTATGAGCTTAAAATACTCTCTAAAACAGATTACCATCAAATTCAGTCTCTTTAGTAGAAAAACGTAGCCTAGAGGTTATTATAATGTCTCGTAATTTATATTTACACCTTGAAAATGGTTGCTCGGTGCATGAGGCAATTCGAGGTGTATATATGCACAGTTTACAACTCCCGGGTAGGATATTTACCAATTCTTCGATGTCTTCTAATTATACCAGACGAGTATGTAATTTTAAATTAAAAATCCAACACAGAAGTAGCTCAGCCTAACGTCTATCGTTTTCTGTGGTGCCTTTATTAGCCAAGAATACTCTCTAAAACAGATTATCTTCAAAGTTCTGTCTCTTTAGTGAAAAACGTCGTCTAGAAGTTATTATAGCGTCTCATAATTTATATTTACACCTTGAAAATTGTTGCTCGGTGCATGAGGCAATTCCGGGTGTATATATGCACAGTTCACAACTCCCGGGTAGCATCTTTATCAATTCTTCGATGTCTTCTAATTATACCAGACGAGTATGTTATTTAAATTTAAAATCCTACTCAGAAGTAGCTCAGCCTAACGTCTATCGCTTTCTGTGGTGCCTTTATGAGCTAAGAATACTCTCTAAACCAGATTACCATCAAATTCAGTCTCTTTAGTAGAAAAACGTAGCCTAGAGGTTATTATAGCGTCTCGTAATTTATATTTACACCTTGAAAATGGTTGCTCGGTGCATGAGGCAATTCGGGGTGTATATATGCACAGTTTATAACTCCCGGTTAAGATCTTTACCAATTCTTCGATGTCTTCTAATTATACCAGACGAGTATGTTATTTAAATTTAAAATCCTACTCAGAAGTAGCTCAGCCTAACGTCTATCACTTTCTGTGGTGCCTTTATGAGCTTAAAATACTCTCTAAAACAGATTACCATCAAATTCAGTCTCTTTAGTAGAAAAACGTAGCCTAGAGGTTATTATAGTGTCTCGTAATTTATATTTACACCTTGAAAATGGTTGCTCGGTGCATGAGGCAATTCGAGGTGTATATATGCACAGTTTACAACTCCCGGGTAGGATATTTACCAATTCTTCGATGTCTTCTAATTATACTAGACTAGTATGTAATTTTAAATTAAAAATCCAACACAGAAGTAGCTCAGCCTAACGTCTATCGCTTTCTGTGGTGCCTTTATTAGCCAAGAATACTCTCTAAAACAGATTATCTTCAAAGTTCTGTCTCTTTAGTGAAAAACGTCGTCTAGAAGTTATTATAGCGTCTCATAATTTATATTTACACCTTGAAAATTGTTGCTCGGTGCATGAGGCAATTTCGGGTGTATATATGCACAGTTCACAACTCCCGGGTAGCATCTTTACCAATTCTTCGATGTCTTCTAATTATACTAGACGAGTATGTAATTTTAAATTAAAAATCCAACACAGAAGTAGCTCAGCCTAACGTCTATCGCTTTCTGTGGTGCCTTTATTAGCCAAGAATACTCTCTAAAACAGATTATCTTCAAAGTTCTGTCTCTTTAGTGAAAAACGTCGTCTAGAAGTTATTATAGCGTCTCATAATTTGTATTTACACCTTGAAAATGGTTGCTCGGTGCATGAGGCAATTCGGGGTGTATATATGCACAGTTCAGAACTCCCGGGTAGCATCTTTACCAATTCTTCGATGTCTTCTAATTATACTAGACGAGTATGTAATTTTAAATTAAAAATCCAACACAGAAGTAGCTCAGCCTAACGTCTATCGCTTTCTGTGGTGCCTTTATGAGCCAAGAATACTCTCTAAAACAGATTATCTTCAAAGTTCTGTCTCTTTAGTGAAAAACGTCGTCTAGAAGTTATTATAGCGTCTCATAATTTATATTTACACCTTGAAAATTGTTGCTCGGTGCATGAGGCAATTCGGGGTGTATATATGCACAGTTCACAACTCCCGGGTAGCATCTTTATCAATTCTTCGATGTCTTCTAATTATACCAGACGAGTATGTTATTTAAATTTAAAATCCTACTCAGAAGTAGCTCAGCCTAACGTCTATCGCTTTCTGTGGTGCCTTTATGAGCTAAGAATACTCTATAAACCAGATTACCATCAAATTCAGTCTCTTTAGTAGAAAAACGTAGCCTAGAGGTTATTATAGCGTCTCGTAATTTATATTTACACCTTGAAAATGGTTGCTCGGTGCATGAGGCAATTCGGGGTGTATATATGCACAGTTTATAACTCCCGGTTAAGATCTTTACCAATTCTTCGATGTCTTCTAATTATACCAGACGAGTATGTTATTTAAATTTAAAATCCTACTCAGAAGTAGCTCAGCCTAACGTCTATCGCTTTCTGTGGTGCCTTTATGAGCTTAAAATACTCTCTAAAACAGATTACCATCAAATTCAGTCTCTTTAGTAGAAAAACGTAGCCTAGAGGTTATTATAGTGTCTCGTAATTTATATTTACACCTAGAAAATGGTTGCTCGGTGCATGAGGCAATTCGGGGTGTATATATGCACAGTTTACAACTCCCGGGTAGGATCTTTACCAATTCTTCGATGTCTTCTAATTATACTAGACGAGTATGTAATTTTAAATTAAAAATCCAACACAGAAGTAGCTCAGCCTAACGGCTATCGCTTTCTGTGGTGCCTTTATGAGCCAATAATACTCTCTAAAACAGATTATCTTCAAAGTTCTGTCTCTTTAGTAAAAAACGTCGCCTAGAAGTTATTATAGCGTCTCATAATTTATATTTACACCTTGAAAATTGTTGCTCGGTGCATGAGGCAATTCGGGGTGTATATATGCACAGTTTACAACTCCCGGGTAGCATCTTTACCAATTCTTCGATATCTTCTAATTATACCAGACAAATAAGTTATTTAAATTTAAAATCCTACTCAGAAGTAGTTCAGCCTAACGTCTATCGCTTTCTGTGGTGCCTTTATGAGCTTAAAATACTCTCTAAAACAGATTACCATCAAATTCAGTCTCTATAGTAGAAAAACGTAGCCTATAGGTTATTATAGTGTCTCGTAATTTATATTTACACCTTGAAATTTGATGCTCGGTGCATGAGGCAATTCGGGGTGTATATATGCACAGTTTACAACTCCCGGGTAGCATCTTTACCAATTCTTCGATGTCTTCCAATTATACCAGACAAATATGTTATTTAAATTTAAAATCCTACTCAGAAATAGCTCAGCCTAACGTCTATCGCTTTCTGTGGTGCCTTTATGAGCTAAGAATACTCTCTAAAACAGATTACCATCAAAGTTCAGTCTCTTTTGTAAAAAAAGGTAGCCTAGAGGTTATTATAGCGTCTCATAATTTATATTTACACCTTGAAAATGGTTGCTCGGTGAATGAGGCAATTCGGGGTGTATATATGCACAGTTTACAACTCCAGGGTAGCATCTTTACCAATTCTTCGATGTCTTCTAATTATACCAGACGAGTATGTTATTTAAATTTAAAATCCTACTCAGAAGTAGCTCAGCCTAACGTCTATCGCTTTCTGTGGTGCCTTTATGAGCTAAGAATACTCTCTAAAACAGATTACCATCGAAGTTCAGCCTCTTTAATAGAAAAAACGTAGCCTAGAGGTTATTATAGCGTCTCGTAATTTATATTTACACCTTGAAAATGGTTGCTCGGTGCATGAGGCAATTCGGGGTGTATATATGCACAGTTTACAACTCCCGGGTAGAATCTTTACCAATTCTTCGATGTCTTCTAATTATACTAGATGAGTATGTAATTTTAAATTAAAAATCCAACTCAGAAGTAGCTCAGCCTAACGTCTATCGCTTTCTGTGGTGCCTTTATGAGCCAAGAATACTCTCTAAAACAGATTATCTTCAAAGTTCTGTCTCTTTAGTGAAAAACGTCGTCTAGAAGTTATTATAGCGTCTCATAATTTATATTTACACCTTGAAAATGGTTGCTCGTTGCATGAGGCAATTCGGGGGTGTATATATGCACAGTTTATAACTCCCGGTTAGGATCTTTACCAATTCTTCGATGTCTTCTAATTATACCAGACAAGTATGTTATTTAAATTTAAAATCCTACTCAGAAGTAGCTCAGGCCTAACGTCTATCGCTTTCTGTGGTGCCTTTATGAGCTTAAAATACTCTCTAAAACAGATTACCATCAAATTCAGTCTCTTTAGTAGAAAAACGTAGCCTAGAGGTTATTATAGTGTCTCGTAATTTATATTTACACCTAGAAAATGGTTGCTCGGTGCATGAGGCAATTCGGGGTGTATATATGCACAGTTTACAACTCCCCGGGTAGGATCTTTACCAATTCTTCGATGTCTTCTAATTATACTAGACGAGTATGTAATTTTAAATTAAAAATCCAACACAGAAGTAGCTCAGCCTAACGTCTATCGCTTTCTGTGGTGCCTTTATGAGCCAATAATACTCTCTAAAACAGATTATCTTCAAAGTTCTGTCTCTTTAGTAAAAAATGTCGCCTATAAGTTATTATAGCGTCTCATAATTTATATTTACACCTTGAAAATTGTTGCTCGGTGCATGAGGCAATTCGGGGTGTATATATGCACAGTTTACAAACTCCCGGGTAGCATCTTTACCAATTCTTCGATGTCTTCTAATTATACCAGACAAATAAGTTATTTAAATCTAAAATCCTACTCAGAAGTAGCTCAGCCTAACGTCTATCGCTTTCTGTGGTGCCTTTATGAGCTTAAAATACTCTCTAAAACAGATTACCATCAAATTCAGTCTCTATAGTAGAAAAACGTAGCCTATAGGTTATTATAGTGTCTCGTAATTTATATTTACACCTTGAAATTTGATGCTCGGTGCATGAGGCAATTCGGGGTGTATATATGCACAGTTTACAACTCCCGGGTAGCATCTTTACCAATTCTTCGATGTCTTCTAATTATACCAGACAAATATGTTATTTAAATTTAAAATCCTACTCAGAAATAGCTCAGCCTAACGTCTATCGCTTTCTGTGGTGCCTTTATGAGCTAAGAATACTCTCTAAAACAGATTACCATCAAAGTTCAGGGTCTTTAGTAGAAAAACGTAGCCTAGAGGTTATTATAGCGTCTCATAATTTACATTTACACCTTGAAAATGGTTGCTCGGTGCATGAGGCAATTCGGGGTGTATATTTGAGCAGTTTACAACTCCCGGGTAGCATCTTTACCAATTCTTCGATGTCTTCTAATTATACCAGACGAGTATGTTATTTAAATCTAAAATCCTACTCAGAAGTAGCCTCAGCCTAGCGTCTATCGCTTTCTGTGATGCCTTTATGAGCTAAGAATACTCTCTAAAACAGATTACCATCAAAGTTCAGGGTCTTTAGTAGAAAAACGTAGCCTAGAGGTTATTATAGCGTCTCATAATTTACATTTACACCTTGAAAATGGTTGCTCGGTGCATGAGGCAATTCGGGGTGTATATATGCACAGTTTACAACTCCCGGGTAGGATCTTTACCAATTCTTCGATGTCTTCTAATTATACCAGACGAGGTATGTTATTTAAATTTAAAATCCTACACAGAAGTAGCTCACCTAACGTCTATCGCTTTCTGTGGTGCCTTTATGAACCAAGAATACTCTCTAAAACAGATTATCTTCAAAGATCTGTCTCTTTAATGAAAAAACGTCGTCTAGAAGTAATTACAGCGTCTCATAATTTATATTTACCCCTTGAAAATTGTTGCTCGGTCCATGAGGCAATTCGGGGTGTATATTTGAGCAGTTTACAACTCCCGGGTAGCATCTTTACCAATTCTTCGATGTCTTCTAATTATACCAGACGAGTATGTTATTTAAATCTAAAATCCTACTCAGAAGTAGCTCAGCCTAACGTCTATCGCTTTCTGTGATGCCTTTATGAGCTAAGAATACTCTCTAAAACAGATTACCATCAAATTTCAGGCTCTTTAGTAGAAAAACGTAGCCTAGAGGTTATTATAGCGTCTCATAATTTACATTTACACCTTGAAAATGGTTGCTCGGTGCATGAGGCAATTCGGGGTGTATATATGCACAGTTTGCAACTCCCGGGTAGGATCTTTACCAATTCTTCGATGTCTTCTAATTATACCAGACGAGTATGTTATTTAAATTTAAAATCCTACACAGAAGTAGCTCAACCTAACGTCTATCGCTTTCTGTGGTGCCTTTATGAACCAAGAATACTCTCTAAAACAGATTATCTTCAAAGTTCTGTCTCTTTAGTGAAAAACGTCGTCTAGAAGTAATTACAGCGTCTCATAATTTATATTTACCCCTTGAAAATTGTTGCTCGGTGCATGAGGCAATTCGGGGTGTATATATGAGCAGTTTACAACTCCCGGGTAGCATCTTTACCAATTCTTCGATGTCTTCTAATTATACCAGACGAGTATGTTATTTAAATCTAAAATCCTACTCAGAAGTAGCTCAGCCTAACGTCTATCGCTTTCTGTGATGCCTTTATGAGCCAAGAATACTCTCTACAACAGATTACCTTCAAAGATCTGTCTCTTTAGTGAAAAACGTCGTCTAGAAGTTATTATAGCGTCTCAAAATTTATATTGACACCTTGGAAATAGTTGCTCGGTGCATGAGGCAGTTCGGGGTGTATATATGAACAGTTGGTAGCTCCCGGGTAGCATCTTTACCAATTCTTCGATGTCTTCTAATTATACCAGACGAGTATTTTATTTAAATTTAAAATCCTACTCAGAAGTAGCTCAGCCTATCGTCTATCGCTTTCTGTGGTGCCTTTATGAGCTAAGAATACTCTCTAAAACAGATTACCATCAAAGTTCAGCCTCTTTAGTAGAAAAACGTAGCCTAGAAGTTATTATAGCGTCTCATAATTTATATTTACACCTTGAAAATGGTTGCTCGGTTCATGAGGCAATTCGGGGAGTATATAAGCACAGTTTACAACTCCCGGGTAGGATCTTTACCAATTCTTCGATGTCTTCTAATTATACTAGACGAGTATGTAATTTTAAATTAAAAATTCAACTCAGAAGTAGCTTAGCCTAACGTCTATCGCTTTCTGTGGTGCCTTTATGAGCCAAGAATACTCTCTAAAACAGATTATCTACAAAGTTCTGTCTTTTTAGTGAAAAATGTCGTCTAGAAGTTATTATAGCGTCTTATAATTTATATTTACACCTTGAAAATGTTTGCTCGGTGCATGAGGCAATTCGGGGTGTATATAAGCACAGTTTACAACTCCCGGTTAGGATCTTTACCAATTCTTCGATGTCTTCTAATTATACTAGACGAGTATGTAATTTTAAATTAAAAATTCAACTCAGAAGTAGCTCAGCCTAACGTCTATCGCTTTCTGTGGTGCCTTTATGAGCCAAGAATACTCTCTAAAACAGATTATCTACAAAGTTCTGTCTCTTTAGTGAAAAATGTCGTCTAGAAGTTATTATAGCGTCTCATAATTTATATTTACACCTTGAAAATGTTTGCTCGGTGCATGAGGCAATTCGGGGTGTATATATGCACAGTTTACAACTCCCGGGTAGGATCTTTACCAATTCTTCGATGTCTTCTAGTTATACTAGACAAGTATGTAATTTTAAATTAAAAATCCAACTCAGAAGTAGCTCAGCCTAACGTCTATCGCTTTCTGTGGTGCCTTTATGAGCCAAGAATACTCTCTAAAACAGAATATCTTCAAAGTTCTGTCTCTTTAGTGACAAACGTCGTCTAGAAGTTATTATTGCGTCTCATAATTTATATTTACACCTTGAAAATTGTTGCTCGGTGCATGATGCAATTCGGGGTGTATATATGCACAGTTTACAGCTCCCGGGTAGCATCTTTACCAATTCTTCGATGTCTTCTAATTATACCAGACGAGTATGTTATTTAAATTTAAAATCCTACTCAGAAGTAGCTCAGCCTAACGTCTATCGCTTTCTGTGGTGCCTTTATGAGCTAAGAATACTCTCTAAAACAGATTACCATCAAAGTTCAGCCTCTTTAGTAGAAAAACGTAGCCTAGAGGTTATTATAGCGTCTCATAGTTTATATTTATACCTTGAAAATGGTTGCTGGGTGCATGAGGCAATTCGGGTTGTATATAAGCACAGTTTACAACTCCCGGGTAGGATCTTTACCAATTCTTCGATGTCTTCTAATTATACTAGACAAGTATGTAATTTTAAATTAAAAATCCAACTCAGAAGTAGCTCAGCCTAACGTCTATCGCTTTCTGTGGTGCCTTTATGAGCCAAGAATACTCTCTAAAACAGAATATCTTCAAAGTTCTGTCTCTTTAGTGAAAAACGTCGTCTAGAAGTTATTATTGCGTCTCATAATTTATATTTACACCTTGAAAATTGTTGCTCGGTGCATGATGCAATTCGGGGTGTATATATGCACAGTTTACAGCTCCCGGGTAGCATCTTTACCAATTCTTCGATGTCTTCTAATTATACCAGACGAGTATGTTATTTAAATTTAAAATCCTACTCAGAAGTAGCTCAGCCTAACGTCTATCGCTTTCTGTGGTGCCTTTATGAGCTAAGAATACTCTCTAAAACAGATTACCATCAAATTCAGTCTCTTTAGTAGAAGAACGTCGCTTAGAAGTTATTAAAGCGTCTCGTAATTTATATTTACACCTTGAAAATTGTTGCTCGGTGCATGAGGCAATTCGGGGTGTATATATGAACAGTTGGAAACTCCCGGGTAGCATCTTTACCAATTCTTCGATGTCTTCTAATTATACCAGACGAGTAAGTTATTTAAATTTATAATCCTACTCAGAAGTAGCTCAGCCTAACGTCTATCGCTTTCTGTGGTGCCTTTATGAGCTAAGAATACTCTCTAAAACAGATTACCATCAAATTCAGTCTCTTTAGTAGAAGAACGTCGCTTAGACGTTATTAAAGCGTCTCGTAATTTATATTTACACCTTGAAAATGGTTGCTGGGTGAATGAGGCAATTCGGGGTGTATATAAGCACAGTTTACAACTCCCGGGTAGGATCTTTACCAATTCTTCGATGTCTTCTAATTATACTAGACGAGTATGTAATTTTAAATTAAAAATCCAACTCAGAAGTAGCTCAGCCTAACGTCTATCGCTTTCTGTGGTGCCTTTATGAGCCAAGAATACTCTCTAAAACAGATTAACTACAAAGTTCTGTCTCTTTAGTGAAAAACGTCGTCTAGAAGTTATTATAGTGTCTCATAATTTATATTTACACCTTGAAAATGTTTGCTCGGTGCATGAGGCAATTCGGGGTGTATATATGCACAGTTTACAACTCCCGGGTAGGATCTTTACCACTTCTTCGATGTCTTCTAATTATACTAGACGAGTATGTAATTTTAAATTAAAAATCCAACTCAGAAGTAGCTCAGCCTTACGTCTATCGCTTTCTGTGGTGCCTTTATGAGCCAAGAATACCCTCTAAAACAGATTATCTTCAAAGTTCTGTCTCTTTAGTGAAAAACGTCGTCTAGAAGTTATTATTGCGTCTCATAATTTATATTTACACCTTGAAACTTGTTGCTCGGTACATGAGGCAATTCGGGGTGTATATATGCACAGTTTACAACTCCCGGGTAGGATCTTTACCACTTCTTCGATGTCTTCTAATTATACTAGACAAGTATGTAATTTTAAATTAAAAATCCAACTCAGAAGTAGCTCAGCCTAACGTCTATCGCTTTTTGTGGTGCCTTTATGAGCCAAGAATACTCTCTAAAACAGATTATCTACAAAGTTCTGTCTCTTTAGTGAAAAACGTCGTCTAGAAGTTATTATAGTGTCTCATAATTTATATTTACACCTTGAAAATGTTTGCTCGGTGCATGAGGCAATTCGGGGTGTATATATGCACAGTTTACAACTCCCGGGTAGGATCTTTACCACTTCTTCGATGTCTTCTAATTATACTAGACGAGTATGTAATTTTAAATTAAAAATCCAACTCAGAAGTAGCTCAGCCTAACGTCTATCGCTTTCTGTGGTGCCTTTATGAGCCAAGAATACCCTCTAAAACAGATTATCTTCAAAGTTCTGTCTCTTTAGTGAAAAACGTCGTCTAGAAGTTATTATTGCGTCTCATAATTTATATTTACACCTTGAAAATTGTTGCTCGGTGCATGAGGCAATTCGGGGTGTATATATGCACAGTTTACAACTCCCGTGTAGGATCTTTACCACTTCTTTGATGTCTTCTAATTATACTAGACGAGTATGTAATTTTAAATTAAAAATCCAACTCAGAAGTAGCTCAGCCTAACGTCTATCGCTTTCTGTGGTGCCTTTATGAGCCAAGAATTCTCTCTAAAACAGATTATCTACAAAGTTCTGTCTCTTTAGTGAAAAACGTCGTCTAGAAGTTATTATAGTGTCTCATAATTTATATTTACACCTTGAAAATGTTTGCTCGGTGCATGAGGCAATTCGGGGTGTATATATGCACAGTTTACAACTCCCGGGTAGGATCTTTACCACTTCTTCGATGTCTTCTAATTATACTAGACGAGTATGTAATTTTAAATTAAAAATCCAACTCAGAAGTAGCTCAGCCTAACGTCTATCGCTTTCTGTGGTGCCTTTATGACCCAAGAATACCCTCTAAAACAGATTATCTTCAAAGTTCTGTCTCTAGTGAAAAACGTCGTCTAGAAGTTATTATTGCGTCTCATAATTTATATTTACACCTTGAAAATTGTTGCTCGGTGCATGAGGCAATTCGGGGTGTATATATGCACAGTTTACAACTCCCGGGTAGGATCTTTACCACTTCTTCGATGTCTTCTAATTATACTAGACGAGTATGTAATTTTAAATTAAAAATCCAACACAGAAGTAGCTCAGCCTAACGTCTATCGCTTTCTGTGGTGCCTTTATGAGCCAATAATACTCTCTAAAACAGATTATCTTCAAAGTTCTGTCTCTTTAGTAAAAAATGTCGCCTATAAGTTATTATAGCGTCTCATAATTTATATTTACACCTTGAAAATTGTTGCTCGGTGCATGAGGCAATTCGGGGTGTATATATGCACAGTTTACAACTCCCGGGTAGCATCTTTACCAATTCTTCGATGTCTTCTAATTATACCAGACAAATAAGTTATTTAAATCTAAAATCCTACTCAGAAGTAGCTCAGCCTAACGTCTATCGCTTTCTGTGGTGCCTTTATGAGCTTAAAATACTCTCTAAAACAGATTACCATCAAATTCAGTCTCTATAGTAGAAAAACGTAGCCTATAGGTTATTATAGTGTCTCGTAATTTATATTTACACCTTGAAATTTGATGCTCGGTGCATGAGGCAATTCGGGGTGTATATATGCACAGTTTACAACTCCCGGGTAGCATCTTTACCAATTCTTCGATGTCTTCTAATTATACCAGACAAATATGTTATTTAAATTTAAAATCCTACTCAGAAATAGCTCAGCCTAACGTCTATCGCTTTCTGTGGTGCCTTTATGAGCTAAGAATACTCTCTAAAACAGATTACCATCAAAGTTCAGGGTCTTTAGTAGAAAAACGTAGCCTAGAGGTTATTATAGCGTCTCATAATTTACATTTACACCTTGAAAATGGTTGCTCGGTGCATGAGGCAATTCGGGGTGTATATTTGAGCAGTTTACAACTCCCGGGTAGCATCTTTACCAATTCTTGGATGTCTTCTAATTATACCAGACGAGTATGTTATTTAAATCTAAAATCCTACTCAGAAGTAGCTCAGCCTAGCGTCTATCGCTTTCTGTGATGCCTTTATGAGCTAAGAATACTCTCTAAAACAGATTACCATCAAAGTTCAGGGTCTTTAGTAGAAAAACGTAGCCTAGAGGTTATTATAGCGTCTCATAATTTACATTTACACCTTGAAAATGGTTGCTCGGTGCATGAGGCAATTCGGGGTGTATATATGCACAGTTTACAACTCCCGGGTAGGATCTTTACCAATTCTTCGATGTCTTCTAATTATACCAGACGAGTATGTTATTTAAATTTAAAATCCTACACAGAAGTAGCTCAACCTAACGTCTATCGCTTTCTGTGGTGCCTTTATGAACCAAGAATACTCTCTAAAACAGATTATCTTCAAAGATCTGTCTCTTTAATGAAAAACGTCGTCTAGAAGTAATTACAGCGTCTCATAATTTATATTTACCCCTTGAAAATTGTTGCTCGGTGCATGAGGCAATTCGGGGTGTATATTTGAGCAGTTTACAACTCCCGGGTAGCATCTTTACCAATTCTTCGATGTCTTCTAATTATACCAGACGAGTATGTTATTTAAATCTAAAATCCTACTCAGAAGTAGCTCAGCCTAACGTCTATCGCTTTCTGTGATGCCTTTATGAGCTAAGAATACTCTCTAAAACAGATTACCATCAAATTTCAGGCTCTTTAGTAGAAAAACGTAGCCTAGAGGTTATTATAGCGTCTCATAATTTACATTTACACCTTGAAAATGGTTGCTCGGTGCATGAGGCAATTCGGGGTGTATATATGCACAGTTTACAACTCCCGGGTAGGATCTTTACCAATTCTTCGATGTCTTCTAATTATACTAGATGAGTATGTAATTTTTAATTAAAAATCCAACTCAGAAGTAGCTCAGCCTAACGTCTATCGCTTTCTGTGGTGCCTTTATGAGCCAAGAATACTCTCTAAAACAGATTATCTTCAAAGTTCTGTCTCTTTAGTGAAAAACGTCGTCTAGAAGTTATTATAGCGTCTCATAATTTATATTTACACCTTGAAAATGGTTGCTCGGTGCATGAGGCAATTCGGGGTGTATATATGCACAGTTTGCAACTCCCGGGTAGGATCTTTACCAATTCTTCGATGTCTTCTAATTATACCAGACGAGTATGTTATTTAAATTTAAAATCCTTCACAGAAGTAGCTCAACCTAACGTCTATCGCTTTCTGTGGTGCCTTTATTAACCAAGAATACTCTCTAAAACAGATTATCTTCAAAGTTCTGTCTCTTTAGTGAAAAACGTCGTCTAGAAGTAATTACAGCGTCTCATAATTTATATTTACCCCTTGAAAATTGTTGCTCGGTGCATGAGGCAATTCGGGGTGTATATATGAGCAGTTTACAACTCCCGGGTAGCATCTTTACCAATTCTTCGATGTCTTCTAATTATACCAGACGAGTATGTTATTTAAATCTAAAATCCTACTCAGAAGTAGCTCAGCCTAACGTCTATAGCTTTCTGTGATGCCTTTATGAGCCAAGAATACTCTCTACAACAGATTACCTTCAAAGATCTGTCTCTTTAGTGAAAAACGTCGTCTAGAAGTTATTATAGCGTCTCAAAATTTATATTGACACCTTGGAAATAGTTGCTCGGTGCATGAGGCAGTTCGGGGTGTATATATGAACAGTTGGTAGCTCCCGGGTAGCATCTTTACCAATTCTTCGATGTCTTCTAATTATACCAGACGAGTATTTTATTTAAATTTAAAATCCTACTCAGAAGTAGCTCAGCCTATCGTCTATCGCTTTCTGTGGTGCCTTTATGAGCTAAGAATACTCTCTAAAACAGATTACCATCAAAGTTCAGCCTCTTTAGTAGAAAAACGTAGCCTAGAAGTTATTATAGCGTCTCATAATTTATATTTACACCTTGAAAATGGTTGCTCGGTTCATGAGGCAATTCGGGGAGTATATAAGCACAGTTTACAACTCCCGGGTAGGATCTTTGCCAATTCTTCGATGTCTTCTAATTATACTAGACGAGTATGTAATTTTAAATTAAAAATTCAACTCAGAAGTAGCTTAGCCTAACGTCTATCGCTTTCTGTGGTGCCTTTATGAGCCAAGAATACTCTCTAAAACAGATTATCTACAAAGTTCTGTCTTTTTAGTGAAAAATGTCGTCTAGAAGTTATTATAGCGTCTTATAATTTATATTTACACCTTGAAAATGTTTGCTCGGTGCATGAGGCAATTCGGGGTGTATATAAGCACAGTTTACAACTCCCGGTTAGGATCTTTACCAATTCTTCGATGTCTTCTAATTATACTAGACGAGTATGTAATTTTAAATTAAAAATTCAACTCAGAAGTAGCTCAGCCTAACGTCTATCGCTTTCTGTGGTGCCTTTATGAGCCAAGAATACTCTCTAAAACAGATTATCTACAAAGTTCTGTCTCTTTAGTGAAAAATGTCGTCTAGAAGTTATTATAGCGTCTCATAATTTATATTTACACCTTGAAAATGTTTGCTCGGTGCATGAGGCAATTCGGGGTGTATATATGCACAGTTTACAACTCCCGGGTAGGATCTTTACCAATTCTTCGATGTCTTCTAGTTATACTAGACAAGTATGTAATTTTAAATTAAAAATCCAACTCAGAAGTAGCTCAGCCTAACGTCTATCGCTTTCTGTGGTGCCTTTATGAGCCAAGAATACTCTCTAAAACAGAATATCTTCAAAGTTCTGTCTCTTTAGTGAAAAACGTCGTCTAGAAGTTATTATTGCGTCTCATAATTTATATTTACACCTTGAAAATTGTTGCTCGGTGCATGATGCAATTCGGGGTGTATATATGCACAGTTTACAGCTCCCGGGTAGCATCTTTACCAATTCTTCGATGTCTTCTAATTATACCAGACGAGTATGTTATTTAAATTTAAAATCCTACTCAGAAGTAGCTCAGCCTAACGTCTATCGCTTGCTGTGGTGCCTTTATGAGCTAAGAATACTCTCTAAAACAGATTACCATCAAAGTTCAGCCTCTTTAGTAGAAAAACGTAGCCTAGAGGTTATTATAGCGTCTCATAGTTTATATTTATACCTTGAAAATGGTTGCTGGGTGCATGAGGCAATTCGGGTTGTATATAAGCACAGTTTACAACTCCCGGGTAGGATCTTTACCAATTCTTCGATGTCTTCTAATTATACTAGACAAGTATGTAATTTTAAATTAAAAATCCAACTCAGAAGTAGCTCAGCCTAACGTCTATCGCTTTCTGTGGTGCCTTTATGAGCCAAGAATACTCTCTAAAACAGAATATCTTCAAAGTTCTGTCTCTTTAGTGAAAAACGTCGTCTAGAAGTTATTATTGCGTCTCATAATTTATATTTACACCTTGAAAATTGTTGCTCGGTGCATGATGCAATTCGGGGTGTATATATGCACAGTTTACAGCTCCCGGGTAGCATCTTTACCAATTCTTCGATGTCTTCTAATTATACCAGACGAGTATGTTATTTAAATTTAAAATCCTACTCAGAAGTAGCTCAGCCTAACGTCTATCGCTTTCTGTGGTGCCTTTATGAGCTAAGAATACTCTCTAAAACAGATTACCATCAAATTCAGTCTCTTTAGTAGAAGAACGTCGCTTAGAAGTTATTAAAGCGTCTCGTAATTTATATTTACACCTTGAAAATTGTTGCTCGGTGCATGAGGCAATTCGGGGTGTATATATGAACAGTTGGAAACTCCCGGGTAGCATCTTTACCAATTCTTCGATGTCTTCTAATTATACCAGACGAGTAAGTTATTTAAATTTAAAATCCTACTCAGAAGTAGCTCAGCTTAACGTCTATCGCTTTCTGTGGTGCCTTTATGAGCTAAGAATACTCTCTAAAACAGATTACCATCAAATTCAGTCTCTTTAGTAGAAGAACGTCGCTTAGACGTTATTAAAGCGTCTCGTAATTTATATTTACACCTTGAAAATGGTTGCTGGGTGAATGAGGCAATTCGGGGTGTATATAAGCACAGTTTACAACTCCCGGGTAGGATCTTTACCAATTCTTCGATGTCTTCTAATTATACTAGACGAGTATGTAATTTTAAATTAAAAATCCAACTCAGAAGTAGCTCAGCCTAACGTCTATCGCTTTCTGTGGTGCCTTTATGAGCCAAGAATACTCTCTAAAACAGATTAACTACAAAGTTCTGTCTCTTTAGTGAAAAACGTCGTCTAGAAGTTATTATAGTGTCTCATAATTTATATTTACACCTTGAAAATGTTTGCTCGGTGCATGAGGCAATTCGGGGTGTATATATGCACAGTTTACAACTCCCGGGTAGGATCTTTACCACTTCTTCGATGTCTTCTAATTATACTAGACGAGTATGTAATTTTAAATTAAAAATCCAACTCAGAAGTAGCTCAGCCTTACGTCTATCGCTTTCTGTGGTGCCTTTATGAGCTAAGAATACTCTCTAAAACAGATTACCATCAAATTCAGTCTTTTTAGTAGAAGAACGTCGCCTAGACGTTATTAAAGCTTCTCGTAATTTATATTTACACCTTGAAAATAGTTGCTCGGTGCATGAGGCAATTCGGGGTGTATATATGAACAGTTGGAAACTCCCGGGTAGCATCTTTACCAATTATTCGACGTCTTCTAATTATACCAGACGAGTATGTTATTTAAATTTAAAATCCTACTCAGAAGTAGCTCAGCCTATCGTCTATCGCTTTCTGTGGTGCCTTTATGAGCTAAGAATACTCTCTAAAACAGATTACCATCAAAGTTCAGCCTCTTTAGTAGAAAAACGTAGCCTAGAGGTTATTATAGCGTCTCATAATTTATATTTACACCTAAAAATGGTTGCTCGGTTCATGAGGCTATTCGGGGTGTATATAAGCACAGTTTACAACTCCCGGGTAGGATCTTTACCAATTCTTCGATGTCTTCTAATTATACTAGACGAGTATGTAATTTTAAATTAAAAATTCAACTCAGAAGTAGCTCAGCCTAACGTCTATCGCTTTCTGTGGTGCCTTTATGAGCCAAGAATACTCTCTAAAACAGATTATCTACAAAGTTCTGTCTTTTTAGTGAAAAATGTCGTCTAGAAGTTATTATAGCGTTTCATAATTTATATTTACACCTTGAAAATGTTTGCTCGGTGCATGAGGCAATTCGGGGTGTATATAAGCACCGTTTACAACTCCCGGGTAGGATCTTTACCAATTCTTCGATGTCTTCTAATTATACTAGACGAGTATGTAATTTTAATTTAAAAATTCAACTCAGAAGTAGCTCAGCCTAACGTCTATCGCTTTCTGTGGTGCCTTTATGAGCCAAGAATACTCTCTAAAACAGATTATCTACAAAGTTCTGTCTCTTTAGTGAAAAATGTCGCCTAGAAGTTATTATAGCGTCTCATAATTTATATTTACACCTTGAAAATGTTTTCTCGGTGCATGAGGCAATTCGGGGTGTATATATGCACAGTTTACAACTCCCGGGTAGGATCTTTACCAATTCTTCGATGTCTTCTAGTTATACTAGACAAGTATGTAATTTTAAATTAAAAATCCAACTCAGAAGTAGCGCAGCCTAACGTCTATCGCTTTCTGTGGTGCCTTTATGAGCCAAGAATACTCTCTAAAACAGAATATCTTCAAAGTTCTGTCTCTTTAGTGAAAAACGTCGTCTAGAAGTTATTATTGCGTCTCATAATTTATATTTACACCTTGAAAATTGTTGCTCGGTGCATGAGGCAATTCGGGGTGTATATATGCACAGTTTACAACTCCCGGGTAGGATCTTTACCAATTCTTCGATGTCTTCTAATTATACCAGACGAGTATGTTATTTAAATTTAAAATCCTACTCAGAAGTAGCTCAGCCTAACGTCTATCGCTTTCTGTGGTGCCTTTATGAGCTAAGAATACTCTCTAAAACAGATTACCATCAAAGTTCAGCCTCTTTAGTAGAAAAACGTAGCCTAGAGGTTATTATAGCGTCTCATAGTTTATATTTATACCTTGAAAATGGTTGCTGGGTGCATGAGGCAATTCGGGTTGTATATAAGCACAGTTTACAACTCCCGGGTAGGATCTTTATCAATTCTTCGATGTCTTCTAATTATACCAGACGAGTAGGTTTATTTAAATTTAAAATCCTACTCAGAAGTAGCTCAGCCTAACGTCTATCGCTTTCTGTGGTGCCTTTATGAGCTAAGAATACTCTCTAAAACAGATTACCATCAAATTCAGTCTCTTTAGTAGAAGAACGTCGCTTAGAAATTATTAAAGCGTCTCGTAATTTATATTTACACCTTGAAAATGGTTGCTCGGTGCATGAGGCAATTCGGGGTGTATATATGAACAGTTGGAAACTCCCGGGTAGCATCTTTACCAATTCTTCGATGTCTTCTAATTATACCAGACGAGTATGTTATTTAAATTTAAAATCCTACTCAGAAGTAGATCAGCCTAACGTCTATCGCTTTCTGTGGTGCCTTTATGAGCTAAGAATATTCTCTAAAACAGATTACCATCAAATTCAGTCTCTTTAGTAGAAGAACGTCGCTTAGACGTTATTAAAGCGTCTCGTAATTTATATTTACACCTTGAAAATGGTTGCTGAGTGAATGAGGCAATTCGGGGTGTATATAAGCACAGTTTACAACTCCCGGGTAGGATCTTTACCAATTCTTCGATGTCTTCTAATTATACTAGACGAGTATGTAATTTTAAATTAAAAATCAAACTCAGGAGTAGCTCAGCCTAACGTCTATCGCTTTCTGTGGTGCCTTTATGAGCCAAGAATACTCTCTAAAACAGATTATCTACAAAGTTCTGTCTCTTTAGTGAAAAATGTCGTCTAGAAGTTATTATAGTGTCTCATAATTTATATTTACACCTTGAAAATGTTTGCTCGGTGCATGAGGCAATTCAGGGTGTATATATGCACAGTTTACAACTCCCGGGTAGGATCTTTACCACTTCTTCGATGTCTTCTAATTATACTAGACGAGTATGTAATTTTAAATTAAAAATCCAACTCAGAAGTAGCTCAGCCTAACGTCTATCGCTTTCTGTGGTGCCTTTATGAGCCAAAAATACCCTCTAAAACAGATTATCTTCAAAGTTCTGTCTCTTTAGTGAAAAACGTCGTCTAGAAGTTATTATTGCGTCTCATAATTTATATTTACACCTTGAAAATTGTTGCTCGGAGCATGAGGCAATTCGGGGTGTATATATGCACAGTTTACAACTCCCGGGTAGGATCTTTACCACTTCTTCGATGTCTTCTAATTATACTAGACAAGTATGTAATTTTAAATTAAAAATCCAACTCAGAAGTAGCTCAGCCTAACGTCTATCGCTTTCTGTGGTGCCTTTATGAGCCAAGAATACTCTCTAAAACAGATTATCTACAAAGTTCTGTCTCTTTAGTGAAAAACGTCGTCTAGAAGTTATTATAGTGTCTCATAATTTATATTTACACCTTGAAAATGTTTGCTCGGTGCATGAGGCAATTCGGGGTGTATATAAGCACAGTTTACAACTCCCGGGTAGGATCTTTACCACTTCTTCGATGTCTTCTAATTATACTAGACGAGTATGTAATTTTAAATTAAAAATCCAACTCAGAAGTAGCTCAGCCTAACGTCTATCGCTTTCTGTGGTGCCTTTATGAGCCAAGAATACCCTCTAAAACAGATTATCTTCAAAGTTCTGTCTCTTTAGTGAAAAACGTCGTCTAGAAGTTATTATTGCGTCTCATAATTTATATTTACACCTTGAAAATTGATGCTCGGTGCATGAGGCAATTCGGGGTGTATATATGCACAGTTTACATCTCCCGGGTAGGATCTTTACCACTTCTTCGATGTCTTCTAATTATACTAGACAAGTATGTAATTTTAAATTAAAAATCCAACTCAGAAGTAGCTCAGCCTAACGTCTATCGCTTTCTGTGGTGCCTTTATGAGCCAAGAATACCCTCTAAAACAGATTATCTTCAAAGTTCTGTCTCTTTAGTGAAAAACGTCGTCTAGAAGTTATTATTGCGTCTCATAATTTATATTTACACCTTGAAAATTGTTGCTCGGTGCATGAGGCAATTCGGGGTGTATATATGCACAGTTTACAACTCCCGGGTAGGATCTTTACCACTTCTTCGATGTCTTCTAATTATACTAGACGAGTATGTAATTTTAAATTAAAAATCCAACTCAGAAGTAACTCAGCCTAACGTCTATCGCTTTCTGTGGTGCCTTTATGAGCCAAGAATACTCTCTAAAACAGATTATCTACAAAGTTCTGTCTCTTTAGTGAAAAACGTCGTCTAGAAGTTATTATAGTGTCTCATAATTTATATTTACACCTTGAAAATGTTTGCTCGGTGCATGAGGCAATTCGGGGTGTATATATGCACAGTTTACAACTCCCGGGTAGGATCTTTACCACTTCTTCGATGTCTTCTAATTATACTAGACGAGTATGTAATTTTAAATTAAAAATCCAACTCAGAAGTAGCTCAGCCTAACGTCTATCGCTTTCTGTGGTGCCTTTATGACCCAAGAATACCCTCTAAAACAGATTATCTTCAAAGTTCTGTCTCTTTAGTGAAAAACGTCGTCTAGAAGTTATTATTGCGTCTCATAATTTATATTTACACCTTGAAAATTGTTGCTCGGTGCATGAGGCAATTCGGGGTGTATATATGCACAGTTTACAACTCCCGGGTAGGATCTTTACCACTTCTTCGATGTCTTCTAATTATACTAGACGAGTATGTAATTTTAAATTAAAAATCCAACTCAGAAGTAGCTCAGCCTAACGTCTATCGCTTTCTGTGGTGCCTTTATGAGCCAAGAATACCTTCTAAAACAGATTATCTTCAAAGTTCTCTCTCTTTAGTGAAAAACGTCGTCTAGAAGTTATTATTGCGTCTCATAATTTATATTTACACCTTGAAAATTGTTGCTCGGTGCATGAGGCAATTCGGGGTGTATATATGCACAGTTTACAACTCCCGGGTAGCATCTTTACCAATTCTTCGATGTCTTCTCATTATACCAGACGAGTATTGTTTATTTAAATTTAAAATCCTACTCAGAAGTAGCTCAGCCTAACGTCTATCGCTTTCTGTGGTGCCTTTATGAGCTAAGAATACTCTCTAAAACAGATTACCATCGAAGTTCAGCCTCTTTAGTAGAAAAACGTAGCCTAGAGGTTATTATAGCGTCTCATTATTTATATTTACACCTTGAAAATGGTTGCTCGGTGCATGAGGCAATTCGGGGTGTATATATGCAAAGTTTAAAACTCCCGGGTAGCATCTTTACCAATTCTTCGATGTCTTCTAATTATACCAGACGAGTATGTTATTTAAATTTAAAATCCTACTCAGAAGTAGCTCAGCCTAACGTCTATCGCTTTCTGTGGTGCCTTTATGAGCCAAGAATACTCTCTAAAACAGATTATCTTCAAAGTTCTGTCTCTTTAGTGAAAAACGTCGTCTAGAAGTTATTACAGCGTCTCATAATTTATATTTACCCCTTGAAAATTGTTGCTCGGTGCATGAGGCAATTCGGGTGTATATATGCACAATTTACAACTCCCGGGTAGCATCTTTACCAATTCTTCGATGTCTTCTAATTATACCAGACGAGTATGTTATTTAAATCTGAAATCCTACTCAGAAGTAGCTCAGCCTAACGTCTATCGCTTTCTGTGATGCCTTTATGAGCCAAGAATACTTTCTACAACAGATTACCATCAAAGTTCAGTCTCTTTTGTAGAAAAAGGTAGCCTAGAGGTTATTATAGCGTCTCATAATTTATATTTACACCTTGAAAATGGTTGCTCGGTGCATGAGGCAATTCGGGGTGTATATATGCACAGTTTACAGCTCCCGGGTAGCATCTTTACCAATTCTTCGATGTCTTCTAATAATACCAGACGAGTATGTTATTTAAATTTAAAATCCTACTCAGAAGTAGCTCAGCCTAATGTCTATCGCTTTCTGTGGTGCCTTTATGAGCTAAGAATACTCTCTAAAACAGATTACCATCAAATTCAGTCTCTTTAGTAGAAAAACGTAGCCTAGAGGTTATTATAGCGTCTCGTAATTTATATTTACACCTTGAAAATGGTGGCTCGGTGCATGAGGCAATTCGGGGTGTATATATGCACAGTTTACAACTCCCGGGTAGGATCTTTACCAATTCTTCGATGTCTTCTAATTATACCGGACGAGTATGTTATTTAAATTTAAAATCCTACACAGAAGTAGCTCAACCTAACGTCTATCGCTTTCTGTGGTGCCTTTATGAACCAAGAATACGCTCTAAAACAGATTATCTTCAAAGTTCTGTCTCTTTAGTGAAAAACGTCGTCTAGAAGTAATTACAGCGTCTCATAATTTATATTTACCCCTTGAAAATTGTTGCTCGGTGCATGAGGCAATTCGGGGTGTATATATGAGCAGTTTACAACTCCCGGGTAGCATCTTTACCAATTCTTCGATGTCTTCTAATTATACCAGACGAGTATGTTATTTAAATCTAAAATCCTACTCAGAAGTAGCTCAGCCTAACGTCTATCGCTTTCTGTGATGCCTTTATGAGCCAAGAATACTCTCTACAACAGATTACCTTCAAAGATCTGTCTCTTTAGTGAAAAACGTCGTCTAGAAGTTATTATAGCGTCTCAAAATTTATATTGACACCTTGGAAATAGTTGCTCGGTGCATGAGGCAGTTCGGGGTGTAAATATGCACAGTTGGAAACTCCCGGGTAGCTTCTTTACCAATTCTTCGATGTCTTCTAATTATACCAGACGAGTATATTATTTAAATTTAAAATCCTACTCAGAAGTAGCTCAGCCTAACGTCTATCGCTTTCTGTGGTGCCTTTATGAGCTAAGAATACTCTCTAAAACAGATTACCATCAAAGTTCAGTCTCTTTAGTAGAAAAACGTAGCCTAGAGGTTATTATAGCGTGTTATAATTTATATTTACACCTTGAAAATAGTAGCTCGGTGCATGAAGCAATTCGGGGTGTATATATGCACAGTTTACAACTCCCGGGTAGGATCTTTACAATTCTTCGATGTCTTCTAATTATACTAGACGAGTATGTAATTTTAAATTAAAAATCCAACTCAGAAGTAGCTCAGCCTAACGTCTATCGCTTTCTGTGGTGCCTTTATGAGCCAAGAATACTCTCTAAAACAGATTATCTTCAAAGTTCTGTCTCTTTAGTGAAAAACGTCGTCTAGAAGTTATTATAGCGTCTCATAATTTATATTTACACCTTGAAAATGGTTGCTCGGTGCATGAGGCAATTCGGGGTGTATATATGCACAGTTTAGAACTCCCGGGTAGGATCTTTACCAATTCTTCGATGTCTTCTAATTATACTAGGCAAGTATGTAATTTTAAATTAAAAATCCAACTCAGAAGTAGCTCAGCCTAACGTCTATCGCTTTCTGTGGTGCCTTTATGAGCTAAGAATACTCTCTAAAACAGATTACCATCAAATTCAGTCTTTTTAGTAAAAGAACGTCGCCTAGACGTTATTAAAGCTTCTCGTAATTTATATTTACACCTTGAAAATAGTTGCTCGGTGCATGAGGCAATTCGGGGTGTATATATGAACAGTTGGAAACTCCCGGGTAGCATCTTTACCAATTATTCGACGTCTTCTAATTATACCAGACGAGTATGTTATTTAAATTTAAAATCCTACTCAGAAGTAGCTCAGCCTATCGTCTATCGCTTTCTGTGGTGCCTTTATGAGCTAAGAATACTCTCTAAAACAGATTACCATCAAAGTTCAGCCTCTTTAGTAGAAAAACGTAGCCTAGAGGTTATTATAGCGTCTCATAATTTATATTTACACCTAAAAATGGTTGCTCGGTTCATGAGGCTATTCGGGGTGTATATAAGCACAGTTTACAACTCCCGGGTAGGATCTTTACCAATTCTTCGATGTCTTCTAATTATACTAGACGAGTATGTAATTTTAAATTAAAAATTCAACTCAGAAGTAGCTCAGCCTAACGTCTATCGCTTTCTGTGGTGCCTTTATGAGCCAAGAATACTCTCTAAAACAGATTATCTACAAAGTTCTGTCTTTTTAGTGAAAAATGTCGTCTAGAAGTTATTATAGCGTTTCATAATTTATATTTACACCTTGAAAATGTTTGCTCGGTGCATGAGGCAATTCGGGGTGTATATAAGCACCGTTTACAACTCCCGGGTAGGATCTTTACCAATTCTTCGATGTCTTCTAATTATACTAGACGAGTATGTAATTTTAATTTAAAAATTCAACTCAGAAGTAGCTCAGCCTAACGTCTATCGCTTTCTGTGGTGCCTTTATGAGCCAAGAATACTCTCTAAAACAGATTATCTACAAAGTTCTGTCTCTTTAGTGAAAAATGTCGCCTAGAAGTTATTATAGCGTCTCATAATTTATATTTACACCTTGAAAATGTTTTCTCGGTGCATGAGGCAATTCGGGGTGTATATATGCACAGTTTACAACTCCCGGGTAGGATCTTTACCAATTCTTCGATGTCTTCTAGTTATACTAGACAAGTATGTAATTTTAAATTAAAAATCCAACTCAGAAGTAGCGCAGCCTAACGTCTATCGCTTTCTGTGGTGCCTTTATGAGCCAAGAATACTCTCTAAAACAGAATATCTTCAAAGTTCTGTCTCTTTAGTGAAAAACGTCGTCTAGAAGTTATTATTGCGTCTCATAATTTATATTTACACCTTGAAAATTGTTGCTCGGTGCATGAGGCAATTCGGGGTGTATATATGCACAGTTTACAACTCCCGGGTAGGATCTTTACCAATTCTTCGATGTCTTCTAATTATACCAGACGAGTATGTTATTTAAATTTAAAATCCTACTCAGAAGTAGCTCAGCCTAACGTCTATCGCTTTCTGTGGTGCCTTTATGAGCTAAGAATACTCTCTAAAACAGATTACCATCAAAGTTCAGCCTCTTTAGTAGAAAAACGTAGCCTAGAGGTTATTATAGCGTCTCATAGTTTATATTTATACCTTGAAAATGGTTGCTGGGTGCATGAGGCAATTCGGGTTGTATATAAGCACAGTTTACAACTCCCGGGTAGGATCTTTATCAATTCTTCGATGTCTTCTAATTATACCAGACGAGTAGGTTTATTTAAATTTAAAATCCTACTCAGAAGTAGCTCAGCCTAACGTCTATCGCTTTCTGTGGTGCCTTTATGAGCTAAGAATACTCTCTAAAACAGATTACCATCAAATTCAGTCTCTTTAGTAGAAGAACGTCGCTTAGAAATTATTAAAGCGTCTCGTAATTTATATTTACACCTTGAAAATGGTTGCTCGGTGCATGAGGCAATTCGGGGTGTATATATGAACAGTTGGAAACTCCCGGGTAGCATCTTTACCAATTCTTCGATGTCTTCTAATTATACCAGACGAGTATGTTATTTAAATTTAAAATCCTACTCAGAAGTAGATCAGCCTAACGTCTATCGCTTTCTGTGGTGCCTTTATGAGCTAAGAATATTCTCTAAAACAGATTACCATCAAATTCAGTCTCTTTAGTAGAAGAACGTCGCTTAGACGTTATTAAAGCGTCTCGTAATTTATATTTACACCTTGAAAATGGTTGCTGAGTGAATGAGGCAATTCGGGGTGTATATAAGCACAGTTTACAACTCCCGGGTAGGATCTTTACCAATTCTTCGATGTCTTCTAATTATACTAGACGAGTATGTAATTTTAAATTAAAAATCAAACTCAGGAGTAGCTCAGCCTAACGTCTATCGCTTTCTGTGGTGCCTTTATGAGCCAAGAATACTCTCTAAAACAGATTATCTACAAAGTTCTGTCTCTTTAGTGAAAAATGTCGTCTAGAAGTTATTATAGTGTCTCATAATTTATATTTACACCTTGAAAATGTTTGCTCGGTGCATGAGGCAATTCAGGGTGTATATATGCACAGTTTACAACTCCCGGGTAGGATCTTTACCACTTCTTCGATGTCTTCTAATTATACTAGACGAGTATGTAATTTTAAATTAAAAATCCAACTCAGAAGTAGCTCAGCCTAACGTCTATCGCTTTCTGTGGTGCCTTTATGAGCCAAAAATACCCTCTAAAACAGATTATCTTCAAAGTTCTGTCTCTTTAGTGAAAAACGTCGTCTAGAAGTTATTATTGCGTCTCATAATTTATATTTACACCTTGAAAATTGTTGCTCGGAGCATGAGGCAATTCGGGGTGTATATATGCACAGTTTACAACTCCCGGGTAGGATCTTTACCACTTCTTCGATGTCTTCTAATTATACTAGACAAGTATGTAATTTTAAATTAAAAATCCAACTCAGAAGTAGCTCAGCCTAACGTCTATCGCTTTCTGTGGTGCCTTTATGAGCCAAGAATACTCTCTAAAACAGATTATCTACAAAGTTCTGTCTCTTTAGTGAAAAACGTCGTCTAGAAGTTATTATAGTGTCTCATAATTTATATTTACACCTTGAAAATGTTTGCTCGGTGCATGAGGCAATTCGGGGTGTATATAAGCACAGTTTACAACTCCCGGGTAGGATCTTTACCACTTCTTCGATGTCTTCTAATTATACTAGACGAGTATGTAATTTTAAATTAAAAATCCAACTCAGAAGTAGCTCAGCCTAACGTCTATCGCTTTCTGTGGTGCCTTTATGAGCCAAGAATACCCTCTAAAACAGATTATCTTCAAAGTTCTGTCTCTTTAGTGAAAAACGTCGTCTAGAAGTTATTATTGCGTCTCATAATTTATATTTACACCTTGAAAATTGATGCTCGGTGCATGAGGCAATTCGGGGTGTATATATGCACAGTTTACATCTCCCGGGTAGGATCTTTACCACTTCTTCGATGTCTTCTAATTATACTAGACAAGTATGTAATTTTAAATTAAAAATCCAACTCAGAAGTAGCTCAGCCTAACGTCTATCGCTTTCTGTGGTGCCTTTATGAGCCAAGAATACCCTCTAAAACAGATTATCTTCAAAGTTCTGTCTCTTTAGTGAAAAACGTCGTCTAGAAGTTATTATTGCGTCTCATAATTTATATTTACACCTTGAAAATTGTTGCTCGGTGCATGAGGCAATTCGGGGTGTATATATGCACAGTTTACAACTCCCGGGTAGGATCTTTACCACTTCTTCGATGTCTTCTAATTATACTAGACGAGTATGTAATTTTAAATTAAAAATCCAACTCAGAAGTAACTCAGCCTAACGTCTATCGCTTTCTGTGGTGCCTTTATGAGCCAAGAATACTCTCTAAAACAGATTATCTACAAAGTTCTGTCTCTTTAGTGAAAAACGTCGTCTAGAAGTTATTATAGTGTCTCATAATTTATATTTACACCTTGAAAATGTTTGCTCGGTGCATGAGGCAATTCGGGGTGTATATATGCACAGTTTACAACTCCCGGGTAGGATCTTTACCACTTCTTCGATGTCTTCTAATTATACTAGACGAGTATGTAATTTTAAATTAAAAATCCAACTCAGAAGTAGCTCAGCCTAACGTCTATCGCTTTCTGTGGTGCCTTTATGACCCAAGAATACCCTCTAAAACAGATTATCTTCAAAGTTCTGTCTCTTTAGTGAAAAACGTCGTCTAGAAGTTATTATTGCGTCTCATAATTTATATTTACACCTTGAAAATTGTTGCTCGGTGCATGAGGCAATTCGGGGTGTATATATGCACAGTTTACAACTCCCGGGTAGGATCTTTACCACTTCTTCGATGTCTTCTAATTATACTAGACGAGTATGTAATTTTAAATTAAAAATCCAACTCAGAAGTAGCTCAGCCTAACGTCTATCGCTTTCTGTGGTGCCTTTATGAGCCAAGAATACCTTCTAAAACAGATTATCTTCAAAGTTCTCTCTCTTTAGTGAAAAACGTCGTCTAGAAGTTATTATTGCGTCTCATAATTTATATTTACACCTTGAAAATTGTTGCTCGGTGCATGAGGCAATTCGGGGTGTATATATGCACAGTTTACAACTCCCGGGTAGCATCTTTACCAATTCTTCGATGTCTTCTAATTATACCAGACGAGTATGTTATTTAAATTTAAAATCCTACTCAGAAGTAGCTCAGCCTAACGTCTATCGCTTTCTGTGGTGCCTTTATGAGCCAAGAATACTCTCTAAAACAGATTATCTACAAAGTTCTGTCTCTTTAGTGAAAAACATCGTCTAGAAGCTATTATAATGTCTCATAATTTATATTTACACCTTGAATATGTTTGCTCGGTGCATGAGGCAATTCGGGGTGTATATATGCACAGTTTACAACTCCCGGGTAGGATCTTTACCACTTCTTCGATGTCTTCTAATTATACTAGACAAGTATGTAATTTTAAATTAAAAATCCAACTCAGAAGTAGCTCAGCCTAACGTCTATCGCTTTCTGTGGTGCCTTTATGAGCCAAGAAACTCTCTAAAACAGATTATCTTCAAAGTTCTGTCTCTTTAGTGAAAAACGTCGTCTAGAAGTTATTATTGCGTCTCATAATCTATATTTACACCTTGAAAATTGTTGCTCGGTGCATGAGGCAATTCGGGGTGTATATATGCACAGTTTACAACTCCCGGGTAGCATCTTTACCAATTCTTCGATCTCTTCTAATTATACCACACGAGTATGTTATTTAAATTTAAAATCCTACTCAGAAGTAGCTCAGCCTAACGTCTATAGCTTTCTGTGTTGCCCTTATGAGCTAAGAATACTCTCTAAAACAGATTACCATCAACGTTCAGTCTCTTTAGTAGAAAAACTTAGCCTAGAGGTTATTATAGCGTCTCATAATTTATATTTACACCTTGAAAATGGTTGCTCGGTGCATGAGGCAATTTGGGGTGTATATATGCACAGCTTACAGCTCCCGGGTAGCATCTTTACCAATTCTTCGATGTCTTCTAATTATACCAGACGAGTATGTTATTTAAATTTAAAATCCTACTCAGAAGTAGCTCAGCCTAACGTCTATCGCTTTCTGTGATGCCTTTATGAGCTAAGAATACTCTCTAAAACAGATTACCATCAAATTCAGTCTCTTTAGTAGAAAAACGTAGCCTAGACGTTATTAAAGCGTCTCGCAATTTATGTTTACACCTTGAAAATTGTTGCTCGGTGCATGAGGCAATTCGGGGTGTATATATGAACAGTTGGAAACTCCCGGGTAGCATCTTTACCAATTCTTCGATGTCTTCTAATTATACCAGACGAGTATGTTATTTAAATTTAAAATCCTACTCAGAAGTAGCTCAGCCTAACGTCTATCGCTTTCTGTGGTGCCTTTATGAGCTAAGAATACTCTCTAAAACAGATTACCATCAAAGTTCAGTCTCTTTAGTAGAAAAAAGTAGCCTAGACGTTATTAAAGCGTCTCGTAATTTATATTTACACCTTGAAAGTTGTTGATCGGTGCATGAGTCAATTCGGGGTGTATATATGAACAGTTGGAAACTCCCGGGTAGCATCTTTACCAATTCTTCGATGTCTTCTAATTATACCAGATGAGTATGTTATTTAAATTTAAAATCCTACTCAGAAGTAGCTCAGCCTATCGTCTATCGCTTTCTGTGGTGCCTTTATGAGCTAAGAATACTCTCTAAAACAGATTACCATCAAAGTTCAGCCTCTTTAGTAGAAAAACGTAGCCTAGAGGTTATTATAGCGTCTCATAGATTATATTTACACCTTGAAAATGGTTGCTGGGTGCATGAGGCAATTCGGGGTGTAGATAAGCACAGTTTACAACTCCCGGGTAGGATCTTTACCAATTCTTCGAAGTCTTCTAATTATACCAGACGAGTATGTTATTTAAATTTAAAATCCTACTCAGAAGTAGCTCATCCTAACGTCTATCGCTTTCTGTGGTGCCTTTATGAGCCAAGAATACTCTTTAAAACAGATTATCTACAAAGTTCTCTCTCTTTAGTGAAAACGTCGTCTAGAAGTTATTATAATGTCTCATAATTTATATTTACACCTTGAAAATGTTTGCTCGGTGCATGAGGCAATTCGGGGTGTATATATGCACAGTTTACAACTCCCGGGTAGGATCTTTACCACTTCTTCGATGTCTTCTAATTATACTAGACAACTATATAGTTTTAAATTAAAAATCCAACTCAGAAGTAGCTCAGCCTAACGTCTATCGCTTTCTGTGGTGCCTTTATGAGCCAAGAATACTCTCTAAAACAGATTATCTTCAAAGTTCTGTCTCTTTAGTGAAAAACGTCGTCTAGAAGTTATTATTGCGTCTCATAATTTATATTTACACCTTGAAAATGGTTGCTCGGTGCATGAGGCAATTCGGGGTGTATATATGCACAGTTTACAGCTCCCGGGTAGCATCTTTACCAATTCTTCGATGTCTTCTAATTATAGCAGACGAGTATGTTATTTAAATTTAAAATCCTACTCAGAAGTAGCTCAGCCTAACGTCTATAGCTTTCTGTGGTGCCTTTATGAGCTAAGAATACCCTCTAAAACAAATTACCATCAAAGTTCAGCCTCTTTAGTAGAAAAACGTAGCCTAGAGGTTATTATAGCGACTCATAGTTTATATTTACACCTTGAAAATGGTTGCTGGGTGCATGAGGCAATTCGGGGTGTATATAAGCACAGTTTACAACTCCCGGGTAGGATCTTTACCAATTCTTCGATGTCTTCTAATTATACCAGACGAGTATGTTTATTTAAATTTAAAATCCTACTCAGAAGTAGCTCAGCCTAACGTCTATCGCTTTCTGTGGTGCCTTTATGAGCTAAGAATACTCTCTAAAACAGATTACCATCAAATTCAGTCTCTTTAGTAGAAGAACGTCGCTTAGACGTTATTAAAGCGTCTCTTAATTTATATTTACACCTTGAAAATGGTTGCTCGGTGCATGAGGCAATTCGGGGTGTATATATGAACTGTTGGAAACTCCCGGGTAGCATCTTTACCAATTCTTCGATGTCTTCTAATTATACCAGACGAGTATGTTATTTAAATTTAAAATCCTACTCAGAAGTAGCTCAGCCTAACGTCTATCGCTTTCTGTGGTGCCTTTATGAGCTAAGAATACTCTCTAAAACAGATTACCATCAAATTCAGTCTCTTTAGTAGAAGAACGTCGCTTAGACGTTATTAAAGCGTCTCGTAATTTATATTTACACCTTGAAAATGGTTGCTGGGTGAATGACGCAATACGGGGTTATATAAGCACAGTTTACAACTCCCGGGTAGGATCTTTACCAATTCTTCGATGTCTTCTAATTATACTAGACGAGTATGTTATTTAAATTTAAAATCCTACTCAGAAGTAGCTCAGCCTAACGTCTATCGCTTTCTGTGGTGCCTTTATGAGCCAAGAATACTCTCTAAAACAGATTATCTACAAAGTTCTGTCTCTTTAGTGAAAAACGTCGTCTAGAGGTTATTATAATGTCTCATAATTTATATTTACACCTTGAAAATGGTTGCTCGGTGCATGAGGCAATTCGGGGTGTATAAATGCACAGTTTACAACTCCCGGGTAGCATCTTTACCACTTCTTCGATGTCTTCTAATTATACCAGACGAGTATGTTATTTAAATTTAAAATCCTACTCAGAAGTAGCTCAGCCTAACGTCTATCGCTTTCTGTGGTGCCTTTATGAGCCAAGAATACTCTCTAAAACAGATTATCTACAAATTTCTCTCTCTTTAGTGAAAAACGTCGTCTAGAAGTTATTATAATGTCTCATAATTTATATTTACACCTTGAAAATGTTTGCTCGGTGCATGAGGCAATTCGGGGTGTATATATGCACAGTTTACAAGTCCCGGGTAGGATCTTTACCACTTCTTCGATGTCTTCCAATTATACTAGACAACTATGTAGTTTTAAATTAAAAATCCAACTCAGAAGTAGCTCAGCCTAACGTCTATCGCTTTCTGTGGTGCCTTTATGAGCCAAGAATACTCTCTAAAACAGATTATCTTCAAAGTTCTGTCTCTTTAGTGAAAAACGTCGTCTAGAAGTTATTATTGCGTCTCATAATTTATATTTACACCTTGAAAGTGGTTGCTCGGTGCATGAGGCAATTCAGGGTGTATATATGCACAGTTTACAGCTCCCGGGTAGCATCTTTACCAATTCTTTGATGTCTTCTAATTATACCAGACGAGTATGTTATTTAAATTTAAAATCCTACTCAGAAGTAGCTCAGCCTAACGTCTATAGCTTTCTGTGGTGCCTTTATGAGCTAAGAATACCCTCTAAAACAAATTACCATCAAAGTTCAGCCTCTTTAGTAGAAAAACGTAGCCTAGAGGTTATTATAGCGTCTCATAGTTTATATTTACACCTTGAAAATGGTTGCTGGGTGCATGAGGCAATTCCGGGTGTATATAAGCACAGTTTACAACTCCCGGGTAGGATCTTTACCAATTCTTCGATGTCTTCTAATTATACCAGACGAGTATGTTTATTTAAATTTAAAATCCTACTCAGAAGTAGCTCAGCCTAACGTCTATCGCTTTCTGTGGTGCCTTTATGAGCTAAGACTACTCTCTAAAACAGATTACCATCAAATTCAGTCTCTTTAGTAGAAGAACGTCGCTTAGACGTTATTAAAGCGTCTCTTAATTTATATTTACACCTTGAAAATGGTTGCTCGGTGCATGAGGCAATTCGGGGTGTATATATGAACAGTTGGAAACTCCCGGGTAGCATCTTTACCAATTCTTCGATGTCTTCTAATTATACCAGACGAGTATGTTATTTAAATTTAAAGTCCTACTCAGAAGTAGCTCAGCCTAACGTCTATCGCTTTCTGTGGTGCCTTTATGAGCTAAGAATACTCTCTAAAACAGATTACCATCAAATTCAGTCTCTTTAGTAGAAGAACGTCGCTTAGACGTTATTAAAGCGTCTCGTAATTTATATTAACACCTTGAAAATGGTTGCTGGGTGAATGAGGCAATTCGTGGTTATATAAGCACAGTTTACAACTTCCGGGTAGGATCTTTACCAATTCTTCGATGTCTACTAATTATACTAGACGAGTATGTTATTTAAATTTAAAATCCTACTCAGAAGTAGCTCAGCCTAACGTCTATCGCTTTCTGTGATGCCTTTATGAGCCAAGAATACTCTCTAAAACAGATTATCTACAAAGTTCTGTCTCTTTAGTGAAAAACGTCGTCTATATGATATTATAATGTCTCATAATTTATATTTACACCTTAAAAATGGTTGCTCGGTGCATGAGGCAATTCGGGGTGTATATATGCACAGTTTACAAATCCCGGGTAGGATCTTTACCACTTCTTCGATGTCTTCTAATTATACTAGACAAGTATGTAATTTTAAATTAAAAATCCAACTCAGAAGTAGCTCAACCTAACGTCTATCGCTTTCTGTGGTGCCTTTATGAGCTAAGAATACTCTCTAAAACAGATTATCTTCAAAGTTCTGTCTCTTTAGTGAAAAACGTCGTCTAGAAGTTATTATTGCGTCTCATAATTTATATTTACACCTTGAAAATTGTTGCTCGGTGCATGAGGCAATTCGGGGAGTATATATGCACAGTTTACAACTCCCGGGTAGCATCTTTACCAATTCTTCGATGTCTTTTAATTATACCAGACGAGTATGTTATTTAAATTTAAAATCCTACTTAGAAGTAGCTCAACCTAACGTCTATCGCTTTCTGTGGTGGCTTTATGAGCTAAGAATACTCTCTAAAACAGATTACCATCAAAGTTCAGTCTCTTTAGTAGAAAAACGTAGCCTAGACGTTATTAAAGCGTCTCGTAATTTATATTTACACCTTGAAAATGGTTGCTCGGTGCATGAGGCAATTCGGGGTGTATATATGAACAGTTTGAAACTCCCGGGTAGCATCTTTACCAATTCATCGATGTCTTCTAATTATACCAGACGAGTATGTTATTTAAATTTAAAATCCTACTCAGAAGTAGCTCAGCCTAACGTCTATCGCTTTCTGTGGTGCCTTTATGAGATAACAATACTCTCTAAAACAGATTACCATCAAAGTTCAGTATCTTTAGTAGAAAAACGTAGCCTAGACGTTATTAAAGCGTCTCGTAATTTATATTTACACCTTGAAAATTGTTGCTCGGTGCATCAGGCAATTCGGGGTGTATATATGAACAGTTGGAAACTCCCGGGTAGCATCTTTACCAATTCTTCGATGTCTTCTAATTATACCAGACGAGTATGTTATTTAAATTTAAAATCCTACTCAGAAGTAGCTCAGTCTATCGTCTATCGCTTTCTGTGGTGCCTTTATGAGCCAAGAATACTCTCTAAAACAGATTATCTTCAAAGTTCTGTCTCTTTAGTGAAAAACGTCGTCTAGAAGTTATTATTGCGTCCCATAATTTATATTTACACCTTGAAAATTGTTGCTCGGTGCATGAGGCAATTCGGGGTGTATATATGCACAGTTTACAACTCCCGGGTAGCATCTTTACCAATTCTTCGATGTCATCTAATTATACCAGACGAGTATGTTATTTAAATTTAAAATCCTACTCAGAAGTAGCTCAGCCTAACGTCTATCGCTTTCTGTGGTGCCTTTATGAGCTAAGAATACTCTCTAAAACAGATTACCATCAAAGTTCAGTCTCTTTAGTAGAAAAACGTAGCCTAGAGGTTATTATAGCGTCTCATAATTTATATTTACACCTTGAAAATGGTTGCTCGGTGCATGAGGCAATTCGGGGTTTATATATGCACAGATTACAACTCCCGGGTAGCATCTTTACCAATTCTTCGATGTCTTCTAATTATACCAGACGAGTATGTTATTTAAATTTAAAATCCTACTCAGAAGTAGCTCAGCCTAACGTCTATCGCTTTCTGTGGTGCCTTTATGAGCTAAGAATACTCTAAAACAGATTACCATCAAAGTTCAGTCTCTTTAGTAGAAGAACGTCGCTTAGACGTTATTAAAGCGTCTCGTAATTTATATTTACACCTTGAAAATGGTTGCTGGGTGCATGAGGCAATTCGGGGTGTATATAAGCACAGTTTACAACTCCCGGGTAGGATCTTTACCAATTCTTCGATGTCTTCTAATTATACTAGACGAGTATGTAATTTTAAATTAAAAATCCATCTCAGAAGTAGCTCAGCCTAACGTCTATCGCTTTCTGTGGTGCCTTTATGAGCCAAGAATACTCTCTAAAACAGATTATCTACAAAGTTCTGTCTCTTTAGTGAAAAACGTCGTCTAGAAGCTATTATAGCGTCTCATAATTTATATTTACACCTTGAAAATGTTTGCTCGGTGCATGAGGCAATTCGGGGTGTATATATGAACAGTTGGAAACTCCCGGGTAGCATCTTTACCAATTCTTCGATGTCTTCAAATTATACCAGACGAGTATGATATTTAAATTTAAAATCCTACTCAGAAGTAGCTCAGCCTAACGTCTATCGCTTTCTGTGGTGCCTTTATGAGCCAAGAGTACTCTCTAAAACAGATTATCTACAAAGTTCTGTCTCTTTAGTGAAAAACGTCGTCTAGAAGCTATTATAGCGTCTCATAATTTATATTTACACCTTGAAAATGTTTGCTCGGTGCATGAGGCAATTCGGGGTGTATATATGAACAGTTGGAAACTCCCGGGTAGCATCTTTACCAATTCTTCGATGTCTTCAAATTATACCAGACGAGTATGATATTTAAATTTAAAATCCTACTCAGAAGTAGCTCAGCCTAACGTCTATCGCTTTCTGTGATGCCTTTATGAGCCAAGAATACTCTCTAAAACAGATTATCTACAAAGTTCTGTCTCTTTAGTGAAAAACGTCGTCTATATGATATTATAATGTCTCATAATTTATATTTACACCTTAAAAATGGTTGCTCGGTGCATGAGGCAATTCGGGGTGTATATATGCACAGTTTACAAATCCCGGGTAGGATCTTTACCACTTCTTCGATGTCTTCTAATTATACTAGACAAGTATGTAATTTTAAATTAAAAATCCAACTCAGAAGTAGCTCAACCTAACGTCTATCGCTTTCTGTGGTGCCTTTATGAGCTAAGAATACTCTCTAAAACAGATTATCTTCAAAGTTCTGTCTCTTTAGTGAAAAACGTCGTCTAGAAGTTATTATTGCGTCTCATAATTTATATTTACACCTTGAAAATTGTTGCTCGGTGCATGAGGCAATTCGGGGTGTATATATGCACAGTTTACAACTCCCGGGTAGCATCTTTACCAATTCTTCGATGTCTTTTAATTATACCAGACGAGTATGTTTATTTAAATTTAAAATCCTACTTAGAAGTAGCTCAACCTAACGTCTATCGCTTTCTGTGGTGCCTTTATGAGCTAAGAATACTCTCTAAAACAGATTACCATCAAAGTTCAGTCTCTTTAGTAGAAAAACGTAGCCTAGACGTTATTAAAGCGTCTCGTAATTTATATTTACACCTTGAAAATGGTTGCTCGGTGCATGAGGCAATTCGGGGTGTATATATGAACAGTTTGAAACTCCCGGGTAGCATCTTTACCAATTCTTCGATGTCTTCTAATTATACCAGACGAGTATGTTATTTAAATTTAAAATCCTACTCAGAAGTAGCTCAGCCTAACGTCTATCGCTTTCTGTGGTGCCTTTATGAGCTAACAATACTCTCTAAAACAGATTACCATCAAAGTTCAGTATCTTTAGTAGAAAAACGTAGCCTAGACGTTATTAAAGCGTCTCGTAATTTATATTTACACCTTGAAAATTGTTGCTCGGTGCATCAGGCAATTCGGGGTGTATATATGAACAGTTGGAAACTCCCGGGTAGCATCTTTACCAATTCTTCGATGTCTTCTAATTATACCAGACGAGTATGTTATTTAAATTTAAAATCCTACTCAGAAGTAGCTCAGTCTATCGTCTATCGCTTTCTGTGGTGCCTTTATGAGCCAAGAATACTCTCTAAAACAGATTATCTTCAAAGTTCTGTCTCTTTAGTGAAAAACGTCGTCTAGAAGTTATTATTGCGTCCCATAATTTATATTTACACCTTGAAAATTGTTGCTCGGTGCATGAGGCAATTCGGGGTGTATATATGCACAGTTTACAACTCCCGGGTAGCATCTTTACCAATTCTTCGATGTCATCTAATTATACCAGACGAGTATGTTATTTAAATTTAAAATCCTACTCAGAAGTAGCTCAGCCTAACGTCTATCGCTTTCTGTGGTGCCTTTATGGGCTAAGAATACTCTCTAAAACAGATTACCATCAAAGTTCAGTCTCTTTAGTAGAAAAACGTAGCCTAGAGGTTATTATAGCGTCTCATAATTTATATTTACACCTTGAAAATGGTTGCTCGGTGCATGAGGCAATTCGGGGTTTATATATGCACAGTTTACAACTCCCGGGTAGCATCTTTACCAATTCTTCGATGTCTTCTAATTATACCAGACGAGTATGTTATTTAAATTTAAAATCCTACTCAGAAGTAGCTCAGCCTAACGTCTATCGCTTTCTGTGGTGCCTTTATGAGCCAAGAATACTCTCTAAAACAGATTATCTACAAAGTTCTGTCTCTTTAGTGAAAAACGTCGTCTAGAAGCTATTATAATGTCTCATAATTTATATTTACACCTTGAAAATGTTTGCTCGGTGCATGAGGCAATTCGGGGTGTATATATGCACAGTTTACAAGTCCCGGGTAGGATCTTTACCACTTCTTCGATGTCTTCCAATTATACTAGACAACTATGTAGTTTTAAATTAAAAATCCAACTCAGAAGTAGCTCAGCCTAACGTCTATCGCTTTCTGTGGTGCCTTTATGAGCCAAGAATACTCTCTAAAACAGATTATCTACAAAGTTCTGTCTCTTTAGTGAAAAACGTCGTCTAGAAGCTATTATAATGTCTCATAATTTATATTTACACCTTGAAAATGTTTGCTCGGTGCATGAGGCAATTCGGGGTGTATATATGAACAGTTGGAAACTCCCGGGTAGCATCTTTACCAATTCTTCGATGTCTTCAAATTATACCAGACGAGTATGATATTTAAATTTAAAATCCTACTCAGAAGTAGCTCAGCCTAACGTCTATCGCTTTCTGTGGTGCCTTTATGAGCCAAGAATACTCTCTAAAACAGATTATCTACAAAGTTCTGTCTCTTTAGTGAAAAACGTCGTCTAGAAGCTATTATAGCGTCTCATAATTTATATTTACACCTTGAAAATGTTTGCTCGGTGCATGAGGCAATTCGGGGTGTATATATGAACAGTTGGAAACTCCCGGGTAGCATCTTTACCAATTCTTCGATGTCTTCAAATTATACCAGACGAGTATGATATTTAAATTTAAAATCCTACTCAGAAATAGCTCAGCCTATCGTCTATCGTTTTCTGTGGTGCCTGTATGAGCTAAGAATACTCTCTAAAACAGACTACCATCAAAGTTTAGCCTCTTTAGTAGAAAAACGTAGCCTAGAGGTTATTATAGCGTCTCATAATTTATAGTTACACCTTGAAAATGGTTGCTGGGTGCATGAGGCAATTCGGGGTGTATATATGCATAGTTTACAACTCCCGGGTAGCATCTTTACCAATTCTTCGATGTCTTCTAATTATACTAGACGAGTATGTAATTTTAAATTAAAAATCCAACTCAGAAGTAGGTCAGCCTAACGTCTATCGCTTTCTGTGGTGCCTTGATGAGCCAAAAATACTCTCTAAAACAGATTATCTACAAAGTTCTGTCTCTTTAGTGAAAAACGTCGTCTAGAAGTTATTATAATAATAATGGTGAGGCACTAACACCCCATGAAGGAGGTTGGCCTGCAAGGCGGAAGGTTAGAGCTTCCGTATCCTCGCTCTCACACCCGGCTGTCGCGTGTCAAATTCATGACACGTGGTGATGTGGTGAGCACCACGCATTAGACAGCCGCATTATTACCCATTGTTATTTCGAACGCAGGTTCCCAATTATTTAAAGCGACTGGGTAGGCCGCCCGCCAGGCATCGATCTGGGATTTGAACTCCAGACTTCCGCGCCGCAGTCCGATGCTCTAACCATCAGAGCCACGCTGGCGCTATCTAGAAGTTATTATAGTGTCTCATAATTTATATTTACACCTTGAAAATGTTTGCTCGGTGCATGAGGCAATTCGGGGTGTATATATGCACAGTTTACAACTCCCGGGTAGGAACTTTACCAATTCTTCGATGTCTTCTAATTATACTAGACAAGTATGTAATTTTAAATTTAAAATCCTACTCAGAAGTAGCTCAGCCTATCGCCTATCGTTTTCTGTGGTGCCTGTATGAGCTAAGAATACTCTCTAAAACAGATTACCATCAAAGTTCAGCCTCTTTAGTAGAAAAACGTAACCTAGAGGTTATTATAGCGTCTCATAATTTATATTTAGACCTTGAAAATGGTTGCTCGGTGCATGAGGCAATTCGGGGTGTATATATGCACAGTTTACAGCTCCCGGGTAGCATCTTTACCAATTCTTCGATGTCTTCTAATTATACCAGACGAGTATGTTATTTACATTTAAAATCCTACTCAGAAGTAGCTCAGCCTAACGTCTATCGCTTTCTGTGGTGCCTTTATGAGCTAAGAATACTCTCTAAAACAGATTACCATCAAAGTTCAGTCTCTTTAGTAGAAGAACGTCGCTTAGACGTTATTAAAGCGTCTCGTAATTTATATTTACACCTTGAAAGGGGGAGGCAATTCGGGGTGTATATATGAACAGTTGGAAACTCCCGGGTAGCATCTTTACCAATTCTTCGATGTCTTCTAATTATACCAGACGAGTATGTTATTTAAATTTAAAATCCTACTCAGAAGTAGCTCAGCCTATCGTCTATCGCTTTCTGTGGTGCCTTTATGAAATAAGAATACTCTCTAAAACAGATTACCACCAAAGTTCAGCCTCTTTAGTAGAAAAACGTAGCCTAGAGGTTATTATAGCGTCTCATAGTTTATATTTACACCTTGAAAATCGTTGCTGGGTGCATGAGGCAATTCGGGGTGTATATAAGCACAGTTTACAACTCCCGGGTAGGATTTTTACCAATTCTTCTATGTCTTCTAATTATACTAGACGAGTATGTAATTTTAAATTAAAAATCCAACTCAGAAGTAGCTCAGCCTAACGTCTATCGCTTTCTGTGGTGCCTTTATGAGCCAAGAATACTCTCTAAATCAGATTATCTACAAAGTTCTGTCTCTTTAGTGAAAAACGTCGTCTAGAAGTTATTATAGCGTCTCATAATTTATATTTACACCTTGAAAATCTTTGCTCGGTGCTTGAGGCAATTCGGGGTGTATATAAGCACAGTTTACAACTCCCGGGTAGGATCTTTACCAATTCTTCGATGTCTTCTAATTATACTAGACGAGTATGTAATTTTAAATTAAAAATCCAACTCAGAAGTAGCGCAGCCTAACGTCTATCGTTTTCTGTGGTGCCTTTATGAGCTAGAATACTCTCTAAAGCAGATTACCTACAAAGTTCTGTCTCTTTAGTGAAAAACGTCGTCTAGAAGTTATTATAGCGTCTCATAATTTATATTTACACCTTGAAAATCTTTGCTCGGTGCTTGAGGCAATTCGGGGTGTATATAAGCACAGTTTACAACTCCCGGGTAGCATCTTTACCAATTCTTCGATGTCTTCTAATTATACCAGACGAGTATGTTATTTACATTTAAAATCCTACTCAGAAGTAGCTCAGCCTAACGTCTATCGCTTTCTGTGGTGCCTTTATGAGCTAAGAATACTCTCTAAAACAGATTACCATCAAAGTTCAGTCTCTTTAGTAGAAGAACGTCGCTTAGACGTTATTAAAGCGTCTCGTAATTTATATTTACACCTTGAAAGGGGGAGGCAATTCGGGGTGTATATATGAACAGTTGGAAACTCCCGGGTAGCATCTTTACCAATTCTTCGATGTCTTCTAATTATACCAGACGAGTATGTTATTTAAATTTAAAATCCTACTCAGAAGTAGCTCAGCCTATCGTCTATCGCTTTCTGTGGTGCCTTTATGAAATAAGAATACTCTCTAAAACAGATTACCACCAAAGTTCAGCCTCTTTAGTAGAAAAACGTAGCCTAGAGGTTATTATAGCGTCTCATAGTTTATATTTACACCTTGAAAATCGTTGCTGGGTGCATGAGGCAATTCGGGGTGTATATAAGCACAGTTTACAACTCCCGGGTAGGATTTTTACCAATTCTTCTATGTCTTCTAATTATACTAGACGAGTATGTAATTTTAAATTAAAAATCCAACTCAGAAGTAGCTCAGCCTAACGTCTATCGCTTTCTGTGGTGCCTTTATGAGCCAAGAATACTCTCTAAATCAGATTATCTACAAAGTTCTGTCTCTTTAGTGAAAAACGTCGTCTAGAAGTTATTATAGCGTCTCATAATTTATATTTACACCTTGAAAATCTTTGCTCGGTGCTTGAGGCAATTCGGGGTGTATATAAGCACAGTTTACAACTCCCGGGTAGGATCTTTACCAATTCTTCGATGTCTTCTAATTATACTAGACGAGTATGTAATTTTAAATTAAAAATCCAACTCAGAAGTAGCGCAGCCTAACGTCTATCGTTTTCTGTGGTGCCTTTATGAGCCAAGAATACTCTCTAAAGCAGATTACCTACAAAGTTCTGTCTCTTTAGTGAAAAAAGTCGTCTAGAAGTTATTATAGCGTCTCATAATTTATATTTACACCTTGAAAATGGTTGCTGGGTGCATGAGGCAATTCGGGGTGTATATATGCACAGTTTACAACTCCCGGGTAGGATCTTTACCAATTCTTCGATGTCTTCAAATTATACCAGACGAGTATGATATTTAAATTTAAAATCCTACTCAGAAGTAGCTCAGCCTATCGTCTATCGTTTTCTGTGGTGCCTGTATGAGCTAGAATACTCTCTAAAACAGATTACCATCAAAGTTCAGCCTCTTTAGTAGAAAAACGTAGCCTAGAGGTTATTATAGAGTCTCATAATTTATATTTACACCTTGAAAATGGTTGCTGGGTGCATGAGGCAATTCGGGGTGTATATAAGCACAGTTTACAACTCCCGGGTAGGATCTTTACCAATTCTTCGATGTCTTCTAATTAAACTAGACGAGTATGTAATTTTAAATTAAAAATCCAACTCAGAAGTAGCTCAGCCTAACGTCTATCGCTTTCTGTGGTGCCTTTAGGAGCCAAGAATACTCTCTAAAACAGATTATCTACAAAGTTCTGTCTCTTTAGTGAAAAACGTCGTCTAGAAGTTATTATAGCGTCTCATAATTTATATTTACACCTTGAAAATGTTTGCTCGGTGCATGAGGCAATTCGGGGTGTATATATGAACAGTTGGAAACTCCCGGGTAGCATCTTTACCAATTCTTCGATGTCTTCAAATTATACCAGACGAGTATGATATTTAAATTTAAAATCCTACTCAGAAATAGCTCAGCCTATCGTCTATCGTTTTCTGTGGTGCCTGTATGAGCTAAGAATACTCTCTAAAACAGACTACCATCAAAGTTCAGCCTCTTTAGTAGAAAAACGTAGCCTAGAGGTTATTATAGCGTCTCATAATTTATATTTACACCTTCAAAATGGTTGCTGGGTGCATGAGGCAATTCGGGGTGTATATAAGCACAGTTTACAACTCCCGGGTAGGATCTTTACCAATTCTTCGATGTCTTCTAATTATACCAGACGAGTATGTTATTTAAATTTAAAATCCTACTCAGAAGTAGCTCAGCCTAACGTCTATCGCTTTCTGTGGTGCCTTTATGAGCTAAGACTACTCTCTAAAACAGATTACCATCAAATTCAGTCTCTTTAGTAGAAGAACGTCGCTTAGACGTTATTAAAGCGTCTCTTAATTTATATTTACACCTTGAAAATGGTTGCTCGGTGCATGAGGCAATTCGGGGTGTATATATGAACAGTTGGAAACTCCCGGGTAGCATCTTTACCAATTCTTCGATGTCTTCTAATTATACCAGACGAGTATGTTATTTAAATTTAAAATCCTACTCAGAAGTAGCTCAGCCTAACGTCTATCGCTTTCTGTGGTGCCTTTATGAGCTAAGAATACTCTCTAAAACAGATTACCATCAAATTCAGTCGCTTTAGTAGAAGAACGTCGCTTAGACGTTATTAAAGCGTCTCGTAATTTATATTAACACCTTGAAAATGGTTGCTGGGTGAATGAGGCAATTCGAGGTTATATAAGCACAGTTTACAACTTCCGGGTAGGATCTTTACCAATTCTTCGATGTCTTCTAATTATACTAGACGAGTATGTTATTTAAATTTAAAATCCTACTCAGAAGTAGCTCAGCCTAACGTCTATCGCTTTCTGTGGTGCCTTTATGAGCCAAGAATACTCTCTAAAACAGATTATCTACAAAGTTCTGTCTCTTTAGTGAAAAACGTCGTCTATATGATATTATAATGTCTCATAATTTATATTTACACCTTGAAAATGGTTGCTCGGTGCATGAGGCAATTCGGGGTGTATATATGCACAGTTTACAAATCCCGGGTACGATCTTTACCACTTCTTCGATGTCTTCTAATTATACTAGACAAGTATGTAATTTTAAATTAAAAATCCAACTCAGAAGTAGCTCAGCCTAACGTCTATCGCTTTCTGTGGTGCCTTTATGAGACAAGAATACTCTCTAAAACAGATTATCTTCAAAGTTCTGTCTCTTTAGTGAAAAACGTCGTCTAGAAGTTATTATTGCGTCTCATAATTTATATTTACACCTTGAAAATTGTTGCTCGGTGCATGAGGCAATTCGGGGTGTATATATGCACAGTTTACAACTCCCGGGTAGCATCTTTACCAATTCTTCGATGTCTTTTAATTATACCAGACGAGTATGTTATTTAAATTTAAAATCCTACTTAGAAGTAGCTCAACCTAACGTCTATCGCTTTCTGTGGTGCCTTTATGAGCTAAGAATACTCTCTAAAACAGATTACCATCAAAGTTCAGTCTCTTTAGTAGAAAAACGTAGCCTAGACGTTATTAAAGCGTCTCGTAATTTATATTTACACCTTGAAAATGGTTGCTCGGTGCATGAGGCAATTCGAGGTGTATATATGAACAGTTGGAAACTCCCGGGTAGCATCATTACCAATTCTTCGATGTCTTCTAATTATACCAGACGAGTATGTTATTTAAATTTAAAATCCTACTCAGAAATAGCTCAGCCTATCGTCTATCGCTTTCTGTGGTGCCTTTATGAGCCAAGAATACTCTCTAAAACAGATTACCATCAAATTCAGTCTCTTTAGTAGAAGAACGTCGCTTAGACGTTATTAAAGCGTCTCGTAATTTATATTAACACCTTGAAAATGGTTGCTGGGTGAATGAGGCAATTCGGGGTTATATAAGCACAGTTTACAACTTCCGGGTAGCATCTTTACCAATTCTTCGATGTCATCTAATTATACCAGACGAGTATATTATTTAAATTTAAAATCCTACTCAGAAGTAGCTCAGCCTATCGTCTATCGCTTTCTGTGGTGCCTTTATGAGCTAAGAATACTCTCTAAAACAGATTACCATCAAAGTTCAGTCTCTTTAGTAGAAAAACGTAGCCTAGAGGTTATTATAGCGTCTCATAATTTATATTTACACCTTGAAAATGGTTGCTCGGTGCATGAGGCAATTCGGGGTGTATATATGCACAGTTTACAACTCCCGGGTAGCATCTTTACCAATTCTTCGATGTCTTCTAATTATACCAGACGAGTATGTTATTTAAATTTAAAATCCTACTCAGAAGTAGCTCAGCCTAACGTCTATCGCTTTCTGTGGTGCCTTTATGAGCTAAGAATACTCTCTAAAACAGATTACCATCAAAGTTCAGTCTCTTTAGTAGAAGAACGTCGCTTAGACGTTATTAAAGCGTCTCGTAATTTATATTTACACCTTGAAAATGGTTGCTCGGTGCATGAGGCAATTCGGGGTGTATATATGAACAGTTGGAAACTCCCGGGTAGCATCTTTACCAATTCTTCGATGTCTTCTAATTATACCAGACGAGTATGTTATTTAAATTTAAAATCCTACTCAGAAGTAGCTCAGCCTATCGTCTATCGCTTTCTGTGGTGCCTTTATGAGCTAAGAATACTCTCTAAAACAGATTACCATCAAAGTTCAGTCTCTTTAGTAGAAAAACGTAGCCTAGAGGTTATTATAGCGTCTCATAATTTATATTTACACCTTGAAAATGGTTGCTCGGTGCATGAGGCAATTCGGGGTGTATATATGCACAGTTTACAACTCCCGGGTAGCATCTTTACCAATTCTTCGATGTCTTCTAATTATACCAGACGAGTATGTTATTTAAATTTAAAATCCTACTCAGAAGTAGCTCAGCCTAACGTCTATCGCTTTCTGTGGTGCCTTTATGAGCTAAGAATACTCTCTAAAACAGATTACCATCAAAGTTCAGTCTCTTTAGTAGAAGAACGTCGCTTAGACGTTATTAAAGCGTCTCGTAAAATATATTTACACCTTGAAAATGGTTGCTCGGTGCATGAGGCAATTCGGGGTGTATATATGCACAGTTTACAACTCCCGGGTAGCATCTTTACCAATTCTTCGATGTCTTCTAATTATACCAGACGAGTATGTTATTTAAATTTAAAATCCTACTCAGAAGTAGCTCAGCCTAACGTCTATCGCTTTCTGTGGTGCCTTTATGAGCTAAGAATACTCTCTAAAACAGATTACCATCAAAGTTCAGTCTCTTTAGTAGAAGAACGTCGCTTAGACGTTATTAAAGCGTTTCGTAATTTATATTTACACCTTGAAAATGGTTGCTCGGTGCATGAGGCAATTCGGGGTGTATATATGAACAGTTGGAAACTCCCGGGTAGCATCTTTACCAATTCTTCGATGTCTTCTAATTATACCAGACGAGTATGTTATTTAAATTTAAAATCCTACTCAGAAGTAGCTCAGCCTATCGTCTATCGCTTTCTGTGGTGCCTTTATGAAATAAGAATACTCTCTAAAACAGATTACCATCAAAGTTCAGCCTCTTTAGTAGAAAAACGTAGCCTAGAGGTTATTATAGCGTCTCATAGTTTATATTTACACCTTGAAAATGGTTGCTGGGTGCATGAGGCAATTCGGGGTGTATATAAGCACAGATTACAACTCCCGGGTAGGATTTTTACCAATTCTTCTATGTCTTCTAATTATACTAGACGAGTATGTAATTTTAAATTAAAAATCCAACTCAGAAATAGCTCAGCCTAACGTCTATCGCTTTCTGTGGTGCCTTTATGAGCCAAGAATACTCTCTAAATCAGATTATCTACAAAGTTCTGTCTCTTTAGTGAAAAACGTCGTCTAGAAGTTATTATAGCGTCTCATAATTTATATTTACACCTTGAAAATCTTTGCTCGGTGCATGAGGCCATTCGGGGTGTATATATGCACAGTTTACAACTCCCGGGTAGGATCTTTACCAATTCTTCGATGTCTTCTAATTATACTAGACGAGTATGTAATTTTAAATTAAAAATCCAACTCAGAAGTAGCGCAGCCTAACGTCTATCGTTTTCTGTGGTGCCTTTATGAGCCAAGAATACTCTCTAAAGCAGATTACCTACAAAGTTCTGTCTCTTTAGTGAAAAAAGTCGTCTAGAATAGCGTCTCATAATTTATATTTACACCTTGAAAATGGTTGCTCGGTGCATGAGGCAATTCGGGGTGTATATATGCACAGTTTACAACTCCCGGGTAGGATCTTTACCAATTCTTCGATGTCTTCTAATTATACTAGACGAGTATGTAATTTTAAATTAAAAATCCAACTCAGAAGTAGCGCAGCCTAACGTCTATCGCTTTCTGTGGTGCCTTTATGAGCTAAGAATACTCTCTAAAATAGATTATCTACAAAGTTCTCTCTTTAGTGAAAAACGTCGTCTAGAAGTTATTATAGTGTCTCATAATTTATATTTACACCTTGAAAATGTTTGCTCGGTGCATGAGGCAATTCGGGGTGTATATATGCACAGTTTACAACTCCCGGGTAGCATCTTTACCAATTCTACGATGTCTTCTAATTATACTAGACGAGTATGTTATTTAAATTTAAAATCCTTCTCAGAAGTAGATCAGCCTAACGTCTATCGCTTTCTGTGGTGCCTTTATGAGTTAAGAATACTTTCTAAAACAGATTACCATCAAAGTTCAGTCTCTTTAGTAGAAAAACTTAGCCTAGAGGTTATTATAGCGTCTCATAATTTATATTTACACCTTGAAAATGGTTGCTCGGTGCATGAGGCAATTCGGGGTGTATATTTGCACAGTTTACAGCTCCCGGGTAGCATCTTTACCAATTCTTCGATGTCTTCTAATTATACCAGACGAGTATGTTATTTAAATTTAAAATCCTACTCAGAAGTAGCTCGCTTTCTGTGGTGCCTTTATGAGCTAAGAATACTCTCTAAAACAGATTACCATCAAATTCAGTCTCTTTAGTAGAAGAACGTCGCCTAGACGTTATTAAAGCGTCTCGTAATTTATATTTACACCTTGAAAATGGTTGCTCGGTGCATGAGGCAATTCGGGGTGTATATATGAACAGTTGGAAACTCCCGGGTAGCATCTTTACCAATTCTTCGATGTCTTCAAATTATACCAGACGAGTATGATATTTAAATTTAAAATCCTACTCAGAAGTAGCTCAGCCTATCGTCTATCGTTTTCTGTGGTGCCTTTATGAGTTAAGAATACTTTCTAAAACAGATTACCATCAAAGTTCAGTCTCTTTAGTAGAAAAACTTAGCCTAGAGGTTATTATAGCGTCTCATAATTTATATTTACACCTTGAAAATGGTTGCTCGGTGCATGAGGCAATTCGGGGTGTATATTTGCACAGTTTACAGCTCCCGGGTAGCATCTTTACCAATTCTTCGATGTCTTCTAATTATACCAGACGAGTATGTTATTTAAATTTAAAATCCTACTCAGAAGTAGCTCGCTTTCTGTGGTGCCTTTATGAGCTAAGAATACTCTCTAAAACAGATTACCATCAAATTCAGTCTCTTTAGTAGAAGAACGTCGCCTAGACGTTATTAAAGCGTCTCGTAATTTATATTTACACCTTGAAAATGGTTGCTCGGTGCATGAGGCAATTCGGGGTGTATATATGAACAGTTGGAAACTCCCGGGTAGCATCTTTACCAATTCTTCGATGTCTTCAAATTATACCAGACGAGTATGATATTTATATTTAAAATCCTACTCAGAAGTAGCTCAGCCTATCGTCTATCGTTTTCTGTGGTGCCTGTATGAGCTAAGAATACTCTCTAAAACAGATTAATATCAAAGTTCAGCCTCTTTAGTAGAAAAACGTAGCCTAGAGGTTATTATAGCGTCTCATAATTTATATTTACACCTTGAAAATGGTTGCTGGGTGCATGAGGCAATTCGGGGTGTATATAAGCACAGTTTACAACTCCCGGGTAGGATCTTTACCTATTCTTCGATGTCTTCTAATTATACTAGACGAGTATGTAATTTTAAATTAAAAATCCAACTCAGAAGTAGCTCAGCCTAACGTCTATCGCTTTCTGTGGTGCCTTTATGAGCCAAGAATACTCTCTAAAACAGATTATCTACAAAGTTCTGTCTCTTTAGTGAAAAACGTCGTCTAGAAGCTATTATAGCGTCTCATAATTTATATTTACACCTTGAAAATGTTTGCTCGGTGCATGAGGCAATTCGGGGTGTATATATGAACAGTTGGAAACTCCCGGGTAGCATCTTTACCAATTCTTCGATGTCTTCAAATTATACCAGACGAGTATGATATTTAAATTTAAAATCCTACTCAGAAATAGCTCAGCCTATCGTCTATCGTTTTCTGTGGTGCCTGTATGAGCTAAGAATACTCTCTAAAACAGACTACCATCAAAGTTCAGCCTCTTTAGTAGAAAAACGTAGCCTAGAGGGTATTATAGCGTCTCATAATTTATATTTACACCTTGAAAATGGTTGCTGGGTGCATGAGGCAATTCGGGGTATATATAAGCACAGTTTACAACTCCCGGGTAGGATCTTTACCTATTCTTCGATGTCTTCTAATTATACTAGACGAGTATGTAATTTTAAATTAAAAATCCAACTCAGAAGTAGCTCAGGCTAACGTCTATCGCATTCTGTGGTGCCTTTATGAGCCAATAATACTCTCTAAAACAGATTATCTACAAAGTTCTGTCTCTTTAGTGAAAAACGTCGTCTAGAAGTTATTATAGTGTCTCATAATTTATATTTACACCTTGAAAATGTTTGCTCGGTGCATGAGGCAATTCGGGGTGTATATTTGCACAGTTTACAGCTCCCGGGTAGCATCTTTACCAATTCTTCGATGTCTTCTAATTATACCAGACGAGTATGTTATTTAAATTTAAAATCCTACTCAGAAGTAGCTCGCTTTCTGTGGTGCCTTTATGAGCTAAGAATACTCTCTAAAACAGATTACCATCAAATTCAGTCTCTTTAGTAGAAGAACGTCGCCTAGACGTTATTAAAGCGTCTCGTAATTTATATTTACACCTTGAAAATGGTTGCTCGGTGCATGAGGCAATTCGGGGTGTATATATGAACAGTTGGAAACTCCCGGGTAGCATCTTTACCAATTCTTCGATGTCTTCAAATTATACCAGACGAGTATGATATTTAAATTTAAAATCCTACTCAGAAGTAGCTCAGCCTATCGTCTATCGTTTTCTGTGGTGCCTGTATGAGCTAAGAATACTCTCTAAAACAGATTACCATCAAAGTTCAGCCTCTTTAGTAGAAAAACGTAGCCTAGAGGTTATTATAGCGTCTCATAATTTATATTTACACCTTGAAAATGGTTGCTGGGTGGATGAGGCAATTCGGGGTGTATATAAGCACAGTTTACAACTCCCGGGTAGCATCTTTACCAATTCTTCGATGTCTTCTAATTATACTAGACGAGTATGTAATTTTAAATTAAAAATCCAACTCAGAAGTAGCTCAGCCTAACGTCTATCGCTTTCTGTGGTGCCTTTATGAGCCAAGAATACTCTCTAAAACAGATTATCTACAAAGTTCTGTCTCTTTAGTGAAAAACGTCGTCTGGAAGCTATTATAGCGTCTCATAATTTATATTTACACCTTGAAAATGTTTGCTCGGTGCATGAGGCAATTCGGGGTGTATATATGAACAGTTGGAAACTCCCGGGTAGCATCTTTACCAATTCTTCGATGTCTTCAAATTATACCAGACGAGTATGATATTTAAATTTAAAATCCTACTCAGAAATAGCTCAGCCTATCGTCTATCGTTTTCTGTGGTGCCTGTATGAGCTAAGAATACTCTCTAAAACAGACTACCATCAAAGTTCAGCCTCTTTAGTAGAAAAACGTAGCCTAGAGGTTATTATAGCGTCTCATAATTTATATTTACACCTTGAAAATGGTTGCTGGGTGCATGAGGCAATTCGGGGTGTATATAAGCACAGTTTACAACTCCCGGGTAGGATCTTTACCTATTCTTCGATGTCTTCTAATTATACTAGACGAGTATGTAATTTTAAATTAAAAATCCAACTCAGAAGTAGCTCAGCCTAACGTCTATCGCATTCTGTGGTGCCTTTATGAGCCAATAATACTCTCTAAAACAGATTATCTACAAAGTTCTGTCTCTTTAGTGAAAAACGTCGTCTAGAAGTTATTATAGTGTCTCATAATTTATATTTACACCTTGAAAATGTTTGCTCGGTGCATGAGGCAATTCGGGGTGTATATATGCATAGTTTACAACTCCCGGGTAGCATCTTTACCAATTCTTCGATGTCTTCTAATTATACTAGACGAGTATGTAATTTTAAATTAAAAATCCAACTCAGAAGTAGGTCAGCCTAACGTCTATCGCTTTCTGTGGTGCCTTGATGAGCCAAAAATACTCTCTAAAACAGATTATCTACAAAGTTCTGTCTCTTTAGTGAAAAACGTCGTCTAGAAGTTATTATAATGTCTCATAATTTATATTTACACCTTGAAAATGTTTGCTCGGTGCATGAGGCAATTCGGGGTGTATATATGCACAGTTTACAACTCCCGGGTAGGAACTTTACCAATTCTTCGATGTCTTCTAATTATACTAGACAAGTATCTAATTTTAAATTTAAAATCCTACTCAGAAGTAGCTCAGCCTATCGCCTATCGTTTTCTGTGGTGCCTGTATGAGCTAAGAATACTCTCTAAAACAGATTACCATCAAAGTTCAGCCTCTTTAGTAGAAAAACGTAACCTAGAGGTTATTATAGCGTCTCATAATTTATATTTACACCTTGAAAATGGTTGCTGGGTGCATGAGGCAATTCGGGGTGTATATAAGCACAGTTTACAACTCCCGGGTAGGATCTTTACCAATTCTTCGATGTCTTCTAATTATACTAGACGAGTATGTAATTTTAAATTAAAAATCCAACTCAGAAGTAGCTCTATCGCTTTCTGTGGTGCCTTTATGAGCCAAGAATACTCTCTAAAACAGATTATCTAAAAAGTTCTGTCTCTTTAGTGAAAAACGTCGTCTAGAAGTTATTATAGCGTCTCATAATTTATATTTACACCTTGAAAATGGTTGCTCGGTGCATGAGGCAATTCGGGGTGTATATATGCACAGTTTACAACTCCCGGGTAGGATCTTTACCAATTCTTCGATATCTTCTAATTATACTAGACGAGTATGTAATTTTAAATTAAAAATCCAACTCAGAAGTAGCTCAGCCTAACGTCTATCGCTTTCTGTGGTGCTTTTATGAGCCAAGAATACTCTCTAAAACAGATTATCTACAAAGTTCTGTCTCTTTAGTGAAAAACGTCGTCTAGAAGTTATTATAGCGTCTCATAATTTATATTTACACCTTGAAAATGGTTGCTGGGTGCATGAGGCAATTCGGGGTGTATATAAGCACAGTTTACAACTCCCGGGTAGGATCTTTACCTATCCTTCGATGTCTTCTAATTATACTAGACGAGTATGTAATTTTAAATTAAAAATCCAACTCAGAAGTAGCTCAGCCTAACATCTATCGCATTCTGTGGTGCCTTTATGAGCCAAGAATACTCTCTAAAACAGATTATCTACAAAGTTCTGACTCTTTAGTGAAAAACGTCGTCTAGAAGTTATTATAGTGTCTCATAATTTATATTTACACCTTGAAAATGTCTGCTCGGTGCATGAGGCAATTCGGGGTGTATATATGCACAGTTTACAACTCCCGCGTAGAATCTTTACCAATTCTTCGATGTCTTCTAATTATTCTAGACGAGTATGTAATTTTAAATTAAAAATCCAACTCAGAAGTAGGTCAGCCTAACGTCTATCGCTTTCTGTGGTGCCTTTATGAGCCAAGAATACTCTCTAAAACAGATTATCTACAAAGTTCTGTCTCTTTAGTGAAAAACGTCGTCTAGAAGTTATTATAGTGTCTCATAATTTATATTTACACCTTGAAAATGTTTGCTCGGTGCATGAGGCAATTCGGGATGTATATATGCACAGTTTACAACTCCCGGGTAGGAACTTTACCAATTCTTCGATGTCTTCTAATTATACTAGACAAGTATGTAATTTTAAATTTAAAATCCTACTCAGAAGTAGCTCAGCCTATCGCCTATCGTTTTCTGTGGTGCCTGTATGAGCTAAGAATACTCTCTAAAACAGATTACCATCAAAGTTCAGCCTCTTTAGTAGAAAAACGTAGCCTAGAGGTTATTATAGCGTCTCATAATTTATATTTACACCTTGAAAATGGTTGCTGGGTGCATGAGGCAATTCGGGGTGTATATAAGCACAGTTTACAACTCCCGGGTAGGATCTTTACCAATTCTTCGATGTCTTCTAATTATACTAGACGAGTATGCAATTTTAAATTAAAAATCCAACTCAGAAGTAGCTCTATCGCTTTCTGTGGTGCCTTTATGAGCCAAGAATACTCTCTAAAACAGATTATCTACAAAGTTCTGTCTCTTTAGTGAAAAACGTCGTCTAGAAGTTATTATAGCGTCTCATAATTTATATTTACATCTTGAAAACGTTTGCTCGGTGCATGAGGCAATTCGGGTTGTATATAAGCACAGTTTACAACTCCCGGGTAGGATCTTTACCAATTCTTCGATGTCTTCTAATTATACTAGACGAGTATGTAATTTTAAATTAAAAATCCAACTCAGAAGTAGCTCAGCCTAACGTCTATCGCTTTCTGTGGTGCTTTTATGAGCCAAGAATACTCTCTAAAACAGATTATCTACAAAGTTCTGTCTCTTTAGTGAAAAACGTCGTCTAGAAGTTATTATAGCGTCTCATAATTTATATTTACACCTTGAAAATGGTTGCTCGGTGCATGAGGCAATTCGTGGTGTATATATGCACAGTTTAGACCTCCCGGGTAGGATCTTTACCAATTCTTCGATGTCTTCTAATTATACTTGACAAGTATGTAATTTTAAATTAAAAATCCAACTCAGAAGTAGCTCAGCCTAGCGTCTATCGCTTTCTGTGGTGCCTTTATGAGCCAAAAATACATTCTAAAACAGATTATCTTCAAAGTTCTGTCTCGTTAGTAAAAAACGTCGTCTAGAAGTTATTATAGCGTCTCATAATTTACATTTACACCTTGAAAATGGTTGCTCTCGGTGCATGAGGCAATTCGGGGTGTATATATGCACAGTTTACAACTCCCGGGTAGGATCTTTACCAATTCTTCGATGTCTTCTAATTATACTAGACGAGTATGTAAATTTAAATTAAAAAGCCAACTTAGAAGTAGCACAGCCTAACGTCTATGGCTTTCTGTGGTGCCTTTATGAGCCAAGAATTCTCTCTAAAACAGATTACCTTCAAAGTTCTCTCTCTTTAGTGAAAAACGTCGTCTGGAAGTTATTATAGCGTTTCATAATTTATATTTACACCTTGAAAATGGTTGCTCGGTGCATGAGGCAATTCGGGGTGAATATATGTACAGTTGACAACTCCCGGGTAGCATCTTTACCAATTCTACGATGTCTTCTAATTATACTAGACGAGTATGTTATTTAAATTTAAAATCCTTCTCAGATGTAGCTCAGCCTAACGTCTATCGCTTTCTGTGGTGCCTTTATGAGCTAAGAATACTTTCTAAAACAGATTACCATCAAAGTTCAGTCTCTTTAGTAGAAAAATTTAGCCTAGAGATTATTATAGCGTCTCATTATTTATATTTACACCTTGAAAATGGTTGCTCGGTGCATGAGGCAATTCGGGGTGTATATTTGCACAGTTTACAGCTCCCGGGTAGCATCTTTACCAATTCTTCGATGTCTTCTAATTATACCAGACGAGTATGTTATTTAAATTTAAAATCCTACTCAGAAGTAGCTCGCTTTCTGTGGTGCCTTTATGAGCTAAGAATACTCTCTAAAACAGATTACCATCAAATTCAGTCTCTTTAGTAGAAGAACGTCGCCTAGACGTTATTAAAACGTCTCGTAATTTATATTTACACCTTGAAAATGGTTGCTCGGTGCATGAGGCAATTCGGGGTGTATATATGAACAGTTGGAAACTCCCGGGTAGCATCTTTACCAATTCTTCGATGTCTTCAAATTATACCAGACGAGTATGATATTTAAATTTAAAATCCTACTCAGAAGTAGCTCAGCCTATCGTCTATCGTTTTCTGTGGTGCCTGTATGAGCTAGAATACTCTCTAAAACAGATTACCATCAAAGTTCAGCCTCTTTAGTAGAAAAACGTAGCCTAGAGGTTATTATAGAGTCTCATAATTTATATTTACACCTTGAAAATGGTTGCTGGATGCATGAGGCAATTCGGGGTGTATATAAGCACAGTTTACAACTCCCGGGTAGGATCTTTACCAATTCTTCGATGTCTTCTAATTATACTAGACGAGTATGCAATTTTAAATTAAAAATCCAACTCAGAAGTAGCTCTATCGCTTTCTGTGGTGCCTTTATGAGCCAAGAATACTCTCTAAAACAGATTATCTACAAAGTTCTGTCTCTTTAGTGAAAAACGTCGTCTAGAAGTTATTATAGCGTCTCATAATTTATATTTACATCTTGAAAACGTTTGCTCGGTGCATGAGGCAATTCGGGGTGTATATATGCATAGTTTACAACTCCCGGGTAGCATCTTTACCAATTCTTCGATGTCTTCTAATTATACTAGACGAGTATGTAATTTTAAATTAAAAATCCAACTCAGAAGTAGGTCAGCCTAACGTCTATCGCTTTCTGTGGTGCCTTGATGAGCCAAAAATACTCTCTAAAACAGATTATCTACAAAGTTCTGTCTCTTTAGTGAAAAACGTCGTCTAGAAGTTATTATAATGTCTCATAATTTATATTTACACCTTGAAAATGTTTGCTCGGTGCATGAGGCAATTCGGGGTGTATATATGCACAGTTTACAACTCCCGGGTAGGAACTTTACCAATTCTTCGATGTCTTCTAATTATACTAGACAAGTATCTAATTTTAAATTTAAAATCCTACTCAGAAGTAGCTCAGCCTATCGCCTATCGTTTTCTGTGGTGCCTGTATGAGCTAAGAATACTCTCTAAAACAGATTACCATCAAAGTTCAGCCTCTTTAGTAGAAAAACGTAACCTAGAGGTTATTATAGCGTCTCATAATTTATATTTACACCTTGAAAATGGTTGCTGGGTGCATGAGGCAATTCGGGGTGTATATAAGCACAGTTTACAACTCCCGGGTAGGATCTTTACCAATTCTTCGATGTCTTCTAATTATACTAGACGAGTATGTAATTTTAAATTAAAAATCCAACTCAGAAGTAGCTCTATCGCTTTCTGTGGTGCCTTTATGAGCCAAGAATACTCTCTAAAACAGATTATCTAAAAAGTTCTGTCTCTTTAGTGAAAAACGTCGTCTAGAAGTTATTATAGCGTCTCATAATTTATATTTACACCTTGAAAATGGTTGCTCGGTGCATGAGGCAATTCGGGGTGTATATATGCACAGTTTACAACTCCCGGGTAGGATCTTTACCAATTCTTCGATATCTTCTAATTATACTAGACGAGTATGTAATTTTAAATTAAAAATCCAACTCAGAAGTAGCTCAGCCTAACGTCTATCGCTTTCTGTGGTGCTTTTATGAGCCAAGAATACTCTCTAAAACAGATTATCTACAAAGTTCTGTCTCTTTAGTGAAAAACGTCGTCTAGAAGTTATTATAGCGTCTCATAATTTATATTTACACCTTGAAAATGGTTGCTGGGTGCATGAGGCAATTCGGGGTGTATATAAGCACAGTTTACAACTCCCGGGTAGGATCTTTACCTATCCTTCGATGTCTTCTAATTATAATAGACGAGTATGTAATTTTAAATTAAAAATCCAACTCAGAAGTAGCTCAGCCTAACATCTATCGCATTCTGTGGTGCCTTTATGAGCCAAGAATACTCTCTAAAACAGATTATCTACAAAGTTCTGACTCTTTAGTGAAAAACGTCGTCTAGAAGTTATTATAGTGTCTCATAATTTATATTTACACCTTGAAAATGTTTGCTCGGTGCATGAGGCAATTCGGGGTGTATATATGCACAGTTTACAACTCCCGGGTAGAATCTTTACCAATTCTTCGATGTCTTCTAATTATACTAGACGAGTATGTAATTTTAAATTAAAAATCCAACTCAGAAGTAGGTCAGCCTAACGTCTATCGCTTTCTGTGGTGCCTTTATGAGCCAAGAATACTCTCTAAAACAGATTATCTACAAAGTTCTGTCTCTTTAGTGAAAAACGTCGTCTAGAAGTTATTATAGTGTCTCATAATTTATATTTACACCTTGAAAATGTTTGCTCGGTGCATGAGGCAATTCGGGGTGTATATATGCACAGTTTACAACTCCCGGGTAGGAACTTTACCAATTCTTCGATGTCTTCTAATTATACTAGACAAGTATGTAATTTTAAATTTAAAATCCTACTCAGAAGTAGCTCAGCCTATCGCCTATCGTTTTCTGTGGTGCCTGTATGAGCTAAGAATACTCTCTAAAACAGATTACCATCAAAGTTCAGCCTCTTTAGTAGAAAAACGTAGCCTAGAGGTTATTATAGCGTCTCATAATTTATATTTACACCTTGAAAATGGTTGCTGGGTGCATGAGGCAATTCGGGGTGTATATAAGCACAGTTTACAACTCCCGGGTAGGATCTTTACCAATTCTTCGATGTCTTCTAATTATACTAGACGAGTATGCAATTTTAAATTAAAAATCCAACTCAGAAGTAGCTCTATCGCTTTCTGTGGTGCCTTTATGAGCCAAGAATACTCTCTAAAACAGATTATCTACAAAGTTCTGTCTCTTTAGTGAAAAACGTCGTCTAGAAGTAATTATAGCGTCTCATAATTTATATTTACACCTTGAAAATGGTTGCTCGGTGCATGAGGCAATTCGTGGTGTATATATGCACAGTTTAGACCTCCCGGGTAGGATCTTTACCAATTCTTCGATGTCTTCTAATTATACTTGACAAGTATGTAATTTTAAATTAAAAATCCAACTCAGAAGTAGCTCAGCCTAGCGTCTATCGCTTTCTGTGGTGCCTTTATGAGCCAAAAATACATTCTAAAACAGATTATCTTCAAAGTTCTGTCTCGTTAGTAAAAAACGTCGTCTAGAAGTTATTATAGCGTCTCATAATTTACATTTACACCTTGAAAATGGTTGCTCTCGGTGCATGAGGCAATTCGGGGTGTATATATGCACAGTTTACAACTCCCGGGTAGGATCTTTACCAATTCTTCGATGTCTTCTAATTATACTAGACGAGTATGTAAATTTAAATTAAAAAGCCAACTTAGAAGTAGCACAGCCTAACGTCTATGGCTTTCTGTGGTGCCTTTATGAGCCAAGAATTCTCTCTAAAACAGATTACCTTCAAAGTTCTCTCTCTTTAGTGAAAAACGTCGTCTGGAAGTTATTATAGCGTTTCATAATTTATATTTACACCTTGAAAATGGTTGCTCGGTGCATGAGGCAATTCGGGGTGAATATATGTACAGTTGACAACTCCCGGGTAGCATCTTTACCAATTCTACGATGTCTTCTAATTATACTAGACGAGTATGTTATTTAAATTTAAAATCCTTCTCAGATGTAGCTCAGCCTAACGTCTATCGCTTTCTGTGGTGCCTTTATGAGCTAAGAATACTTTCTAAAACAGATTACCATCAAAGTTCAGTCTCTTTAGTAGAAAAATTTAGCCTAGAGATTATTATAGCGTCTCATTATTTATATTTACACCTTGAAAATGGTTGCTCGGTGCATGAGGCAATTCGGGGTGTATATTTGCACAGTTTACAGCTCCCGGGTAGCATCTTTACCAATTCTTCGATGTCTTCTAATTATACCAGACGAGTATGTTATTTAAATTTAAAATCCTACTCAGAAGTAGCTCGCTTTCTGTGGTGCCTTTATGAGCTAAGAATACTCTCTAAAACAGATTACCATCAAATTCAGTCTCTTTAGTAGAAGAACGTCGCCTAGACGTTATTAAAACGTCTCGTAATTTATATTTACACCTTGAAAATGGTTGCTCGGTGCATGAGGCAATTCGGGGTGTATATATGAACAGTTGGAAACTCCCGGGTAGCATCTTTACCAATTCTTCGATGTCTTCAAATTATACCAGACGAGTATGATATTTAAATTTAAAATCCTACTCAGAAGTAGCTCAGCCTATCGTCTATCGTTTTCTGTGGTGCCTGTATGAGCTAGAATACTCTCTAAAACAGATTACCATCAAAGTTCAGCCTCTTTAGTAGAAAAACGTAGCCTAGAGGTTATTATAGAGTCTCATAATTTATATTTACACCTTGAAAATGGTTGCTAGATGCATGAGGCAATTCGGGGTGTATATAAGCACAGTTTACAACTCCCGGGTAGGATCTTTACCAATTCTTCGATGTCTTCTAATTATACTAGACGAGTATGCAATTTTAAATTAAAAATCCAACTCAGAAGTAGCTCTATCGCTTTCTGTGGTGCCTTTATGAGCCAAGAATACTCTCTAAAACAGATTATCTACAAAGTTCTGTCTCTTTAGCGAAAAACGTCGTCTAGAAGTTATTATAGCGTCTCATAATTTATATTTACATCTTGAAAACGTTTGCTCGGTGCATGAGGCAATTCGGGGTGTATATAAGCACAGTTTACAACTCCCGGGTAGGATCTTTACCAATTCTTCGATGTCTTCTAATTATACTAGACGAGTATGTAATTTTAAATGTTAAATCCAACTCAGAAGTAGCTCAGCCTAACGTCTATCGCTTTCTGTGGTGCTTTTATGAGCCAAGAATACTCTCTAAAACAGATTATCTACAAAGTTCTGTCTCTTTAGTGAAAAACGTCGTCTAGAAGTTATTATAGCGTCTCATAATTTATATTTACACCTTGAAAATGGTTGCTCGGTGCATGAGGCAATTCGTGGTGTATATATGCACAGTTTAGACCTCCCGGGTAGGATCTTTACCAATTCTTCGATGTCTTCTAATTATACTTGACAAGTATGTAATTTTAAATTAAAAATCCAACTCAGAAGTAGCTCAGCCTAGCGTCTATCGCTTTCTGTGGTGCCTTTATGAGCCAAAAATACATTCTAAAACAGATTATCTTCAAAGTTCTGTCTCGTTAGTATAAAACGTCGTCTAGAAGTTATTATAGCGTCTCATAATTTACATTTACACCTTGAAAATGGTTGCTCTCGGTGCATGAGGCAATTCGGGGTGTATATATGCACAGTTTACAACTCCCGGGTAGGATCTTTACCAATTCTTCGATGTCTTCTAATTATACTAGACGAGTATGTAAATTTAAATTAAAAAGCCAACTTAGAAGTAGCACAGCCTAACGTCTATGGCTTTCTGTGGTGCCTTTATGAGCCAAGAATTCTCTCTAAAACAGATTACCTTCAAAGTTCTCTCTCTTTAGTGAAAAACGTCGTCTGGAAGTTATTATAGCGTTTCATAATTTATATTTACACCTTGAAAATGGTTGCTCGGTGCATGAGGCAATTCGGGGTGAATATATGTACAGTTGACAACTCCCGGGTAGCATCTTTACCAATTCTACGATGTCTTCTAATTATACTAGACGAGTATGTTATTTAAATTTAAAATCCTTCTCAGAAGTAGCTCAGCCTAACGTCTATCGCTTTCTGTGGTGCCTTTATGAGCTAAGAATACTTTCTAAAACAGATTACCATCAAAGTTCAGTCTCTTTAGTAGAAAAATTTAGCCTAGAGGTTATTATAGCGTCTCATAATTTATATTTACACCTTGAAAATGGTTGCTCGGTGCATGAGGCAATTCGGGGTGTATATTTGCACAGTTTACAGCTCCCGGGTAGCATCTATACCAATTCTTCGATGTCTTCTAATTATACCAGACGAGTATGTTATTTAAATTTAAAATCCTACTCAGAAGTAGCTCGCTTTCTGTGATGCCTTTATGAGCTAAGAATACTCTCTAAAACAGATTACCATCAAATTCAGGCTCTTTAGTAGAAGAACGTCGCCTAGACGTTATTAAAACGTCTCGTAATTTATATTTACACCTTGAAAATGGTTGCTCGGTGCATGAGGCAATTCGGGGTGTATATATGAACAGTTGGAAACTCCCGGGTAGCATCTTTACCAATTCTTCGATGTCTTCAAATTATACCAGACGAGTATGATATTTAAATTTAAAATCCTACTCAGAAGTAGCTCAGCCTATCGTCTATCGTTTTCTGTGGTGCCTGTATGAGCTAGAATACTCTCTAAAACAGATTACCATCAAAGTTCAGCCTCTTTAGTAGAAAAACGTAGCCTAGAGGTTATTATAGAGTCTCATAATTTATATTTACACCTTGAAAATGGTTGCTGGATGCATGAGGCAATTCGGGGTGTATATAAGCACAGTTTACAACTCCCGGGCAGGATCTTTACCAATTCTTCGATGTCTTCTAATTAAACTAGACGAGTATGTAATTTTAAATTAAAAATCCAACTCAGAAGTAGCTCAGCCTAACGTCTATCGCTTTCTGTGGTGCCTTTAGGAGCCAAGAATACTCTCTAAAACAGATTATCTACAAAGTTCTGTCTCTTTAGTGAAAAACGTCGTCTAGAAGTTATTATAGCGTCTCATAATTTATATTTACACCTTGAAAATGTTTGCTCGGTGCATGAGGCAATTCGGGGTGTATATATGAACAGTTGGAAACTCCCGGGTAGCATCTTTACCAATTCTTCGATGTCTTCAAATTATACCAGACGAGTATGATATTTAAATTTAAAATCCTACTCAGAAATAGCTCAGCCTATCGTCTATCGTTTTCTGTGGTGCCTGTATGAGCTAAGAATACTCTCTAAAACAGACTACCATCAAAGTTCAGCCTCTTTAGTAGAAAAACGTAGCCTAGAGGTTATTATAGCGTCTCATAATTTATATTTACACCTTGAAAATGGTTGCTGGGTGCATGAGGCAATTCGGGGTGTATATAAGCACAGTTTACAACTCCCGGGTAGGATCTTTACCTATTCTTCGATGTCTTCTAATTATACTAGACGAGTATGTAATTTTAAATTAAAAATCCAACTCAGAAGTAGCTCAGCCTAACGTCTATCGCATTCTGTGGTGCCTTTATGAGCCAATAATACTCTCTAAAACAGATTATCTACAAAGTTCTGTCTCTTTAGTGAAAAACGTCGTCTAGAAGTTATTATAGTGTCTCATAATTTATATTTACACCTTGAAAATGTTTGCTCGGTGCATGAGGCAATTCGGGGTGTATATATGCATAGTTTACAACTCCCGGGTAGCATCTTTACCAATTCTTCGATGTCTTCTAATTATACTAGACGAGTATGTAATTTTAAATTAAAAATCCAACTCAGAAGTAGCTCAGCCTATCGTCTATCGTTTTCTGTGGTGCCTGTATGAGCTAAGAATACTCTCTAAAACAGATTACCATCAAAGTTCAGCCTCTTTAGTAGAAAAACGTAGCCTAGAGGTTATTATAGCGTCTCATAATTTATATTTACACCTTGAAAATGGTTGCTGGGTGCATGAGGCAATTCGGGGTGTATATAAGCACAGTTTACAACTCCCGGGTAGGATCTTTACCAATTCTTCGATGTCTTCTAATTATACTAGACGAGTATGCAATTTTAAATTAAAAATCCAACTCAGAAGTAGCTCTATCGCTTTCTGTGGTGCCTTTATGAGCCAAGAATACTCTCTAAAACAGATTATCTACAAAGTTCTGTCTCTTTAGTGAAAAACGTCGTCTAGAAGTAATTATAGCGTCTCATAATTTATATTTACACCTTGAAAATGGTTGCTCGGTGCATGAGGCAATTCGTGGTGTATATATGCACAGTTTAGACCTCCCGGGTAGGATCTTTACCAATTCTTCGATGTCTTCTAATTATACTTGACAAGTATGTAATTTTAAATTAAAAATCCAACTCAGAAGTAGCTCAGCCTAGCGTCTATCGCTTTCTGTGGTGCCTTTATGAGCCAAAAATACATTCTAAAACAGATTATCTTCAAAGTTCTGTCTCGTTAGTAAAAAACGTCGTCTAGAAGTTATTATAGCGTCTCATAATTTACATTTACACCTTGAAAATGGTTGCTCTCGGTGCATGAGGCAATTCGGGGTGTATATATGCACAGTTTACAACTCCCGGGTAGGATCTTTACCAATTCTTCGATGTCTTCTAATTATACTAGACGAGTATGTAAATTTAAATTAAAAAGCCAACTTAGAAGTAGCACAGCCTAACGTCTATGGCTTTCTGTGGTGCCTTTATGAGCCAAGAATTCTCTCTAAAACAGATTACCTTCAAAGTTCTCTCTCTTTAGTGAAAAACGTCGTCTGGAAGTTATTATAGCGTTTCATAATTTATATTTACACCTTGAAAATGGTTGCTCGGTGCATGAGGCAATTCGGGGTGAATATATGTACAGTTGACAACTCCCGGGTAGCATCTTTACCAATTCTACGATGTCTTCTAATTATACTAGACGAGTATGTTATTTAAATTTAAAATCCTTCTCAGATGTAGCTCAGCCTAACGTCTATCGCTTTCTGTGGTGCCTTTATGAGCTAAGAATACTTTCTAAAACAGATTACCATCAAAGTTCAGTCTCTTTAGTAGAAAAATTTAGCCTAGAGATTATTATAGCGTCTCATTATTTATATTTACACCTTGAAAATGGTTGCTCGGTGCATGAGGCAATTCGGGGTGTATATTTGCACAGTTTACAGCTCCCGGGTAGCATCTTTACCAATTCTTCGATGTCTTCTAATTATACCAGACGAGTATGTTATTTAAATTTAAAATCCTACTCAGAAGTAGCTCGCTTTCTGTGGTGCCTTTATGAGCTAAGAATACTCTCTAAAACAGATTACCATCAAATTCAGTCTCTTTAGTAGAAGAACGTCGCCTAGACGTTATTAAAACGTCTCGTAATTTATATTTACACCTTGAAAATGGTTGCTCGGTGCATGAGGCAATTCGGGGTGTATATATGAACAGTTGGAAACTCCCGGGTAGCATCTTTACCAATTCTTCGATGTCTTCAAATTATACCAGACGAGTATGATATTTAAATTTAAAATCCTACTCAGAAGTAGCTCAGCCTATCGTCTATCGTTTTCTGTGGTGCCTGTATGAGCTAGAATACTCTCTAAAACAGATTACCATCAAAGTTCAGCCTCTTTAGTAGAAAAACGTAGCCTAGAGGTTATTATAGAGTCTCATAATTTATATTTACACCTTGAAAATGGTTGCTAGATGCATGAGGCAATTCGGGGTGTATATAAGCACAGTTTACAACTCCCGGGTAGGATCTTTACCAATTCTTCGATGTCTTCTAATTATACTAGACGAGTATGCAATTTTAAATTAAAAATCCAACTCAGAAGTAGCTCTATCGCTTTCTGTGGTGCCTTTATGAGCCAAGAATACTCTCTAAAACAGATTATCTACAAAGTTCTGTCTCTTTAGCGAAAAACGTCGTCTAGAAGTTATTATAGCGTCTCATAATTTATATTTACATCTTGAAAACGTTTGCTCGGTGCATGAGGCAATTCGGGGTGTATATAAGCACAGTTTACAACTCCCGGGTAGGATCTTTACCAATTCTTCGATGTCTTCTAATTATACTAGACGAGTATGTAATTTTAAATGTTAAATCCAACTCAGAAGTAGCTCAGCCTAACGTCTATCGCTTTCTGTGGTGCTTTTATGAGCCAAGAATACTCTCTAAAACAGATTATCTACAAAGTTCTGTCTCTTTAGTGAAAAACGTCGTCTAGAAGTTATTATAGCGTCTCATAATTTATATTTACACCTTGAAAATGGTTGCTCGGTGCATGAGGCAATTCGTGGTGTATATATGCACAGTTTAGACCTCCCGGGTAGGATCTTTACCAATTCTTCGATGTCTTCTAATTATACTTGACAAGTATGTAATTTTAAATTAAAAATCCAACTCAGAAGTAGCTCAGCCTAGCGTCTATCGCTTTCTGTGGTGCCTTTATGAGCCAAAAATACATTCTAAAACAGATTATCTTCAAAGTTCTGTCTCGTTAGTATAAAACGTCGTCTAGAAGTTATTATAGCGTCTCATAATTTACATTTACACCTTGAAAATGGTTGCTCTCGGTGCATGAGGCAATTCGGGGTGTATATATGCACAGTTTACAACTCCCGGGTAGGATCTTTACCAATTCTTCGATGTCTTCTAATTATACTAGACGAGTATGTAAATTTAAATTAAAAAGCCAACTTAGAAGTAGCACAGCCTAACGTCTATGGCTTTCTGTGGTGCCTTTATGAGCCAAGAATTCTCTCTAAAACAGATTACCTTCAAAGTTCTCTCTCTTTAGTGAAAAACGTCGTCTGGAAGTTATTATAGCGTTTCATAATTTATATTTACACCTTGAAAATGGTTGCTCGGTGCATGAGGCAATTCGGGGTGAATATATGTACAGTTGACAACTCCCGGGTAGCATCTTTACCAATTCTACGATGTCTTCTAATTATACTAGACGAGTATGTTATTTAAATTTAAAATCCTTCTCAGAAGTAGCTCAGCCTAACGTCTATCGCTTTCTGTGGTGCCTTTATGAGCTAAGAATACTTTCTAAAACAGATTACCATCAAAGTTCAGTCTCTTTAGTAGAAAAATTTAGCCTAGAGGTTATTATAGCGTCTCATAATTTATATTTACACCTTGAAAATGGTTGCTCGGTGCATGAGGCAATTCGGGGTGTATATTTGCACAGTTTACAGCTCCCGGGTAGCATCTATACCAATTCTTCGATGTCTTCTAATTATACCAGACGAGTATGTTATTTAAATTTAAAATCCTACTCAGAAGTAGCTCGCTTTCTGTGATGCCTTTATGAGCTAAGAATACTCTCTAAAACAGATTACCATCAAATTCAGGCTCTTTAGTAGAAGAACGTCGCCTAGACGTTATTAAAACGTCTCGTAATTTATATTTACACCTTGAAAATGGTTGCTCGGTGCATGAGGCAATTCGGGGTGTATATATGAACAGTTGGAAACTCCCGGGTAGCATCTTTACCAATTCTTCGATGTCTTCAAATTATACCAGACGAGTATGATATTTAAATTTAAAATCCTACTCAGAAGTAGCTCAGCCTATCGTCTATCGTTTTCTGTGGTGCCTGTATGAGCTAGAATACTCTCTAAAACAGATTACCATCAAAGTTCAGCCTCTTTAGTAGAAAAACGTAGCCTAGAGGTTATTATAGAGTCTCATAATTTATATTTACACCTTGAAAATGGTTGCTGGATGCATGAGGCAATTCGGGGTGTATATAAGCACAGTTTACAACTCCCGGGCAGGATCTTTACCAATTCTTCGATGTCTTCTAATTAAACTAGACGAGTATGTAATTTTAAATTAAAAATCCAACTCAGAAGTAGCTCAGCCTAACGTCTATCGCTTTCTGTGGTGCCTTTAGGAGCCAAGAATACTCTCTAAAACAGATTATCTACAAAGTTCTGTCTCTTTAGTGAAAAACGTCGTCTAGAAGTTATTATAGCGTCTCATAATTTATATTTACACCTTGAAAATGTTTGCTCGGTGCATGAGGCAATTCGGGGTGTATATATGAACAGTTGGAAACTCCCGGGTAGCATCTTTACCAATTCTTCGATGTCTTCAAATTATACCAGACGAGTATGATATTTAAATTTAAAATCCTACTCAGAAATAGCTCAGCCTATCGTCTATCGTTTTCTGTGGTGCCTGTATGAGCTAAGAATACTCTCTAAAACAGACTACCATCAAAGTTCAGCCTCTTTAGTAGAAAAACGTAGCCTAGAGGTTATTATAGCGTCTCATAATTTATATTTACACCTTGAAAATGGTTGCTGGGTGCATGAGGCAATTCGGGGTGTATATAAGCACAGTTTACAACTCCCGGGTAGGATCTTTACCTATTCTTCGATGTCTTCTAATTATACTAGACGAGTATGTAATTTTAAATTAAAAATCCAACTCAGAAGTAGCTCAGCCTAACGTCTATCGCATTCTGTGGTGCCTTTATGAGCCAATAATACTCTCTAAAACAGATTATCTACAAAGTTCTGTCTCTTTAGTGAAAAACGTCGTCTAGAAGTTATTATAGTGTCTCATAATTTATATTTACACCTTGAAAATGTTTGCTCGGTGCATGAGGCAATTCGGGGTGTATATATGCATAGTTTACAACTCCCGGGTAGCATCTTTACCAATTCTTCGATGTCTTCTAATTATACTAGACGAGTATGTAATTTTAAATTAAAAATCCAACTCAGAAGTAGCTCAGCCTATCGTCTATCGTTTTCTGTGGTGCCTGTATGAGCTAGAATACTCTCTAAAACAGATTACCATCAAAGTTCAGCCTCTTTAGTAGAAAAACGTAGCCTAGAGGTTATTATAGAGTCTCATAATTTATATTTACACCTTGAAAATGGTTGCTGGATGCATGAGGCAATTCGGGGTGTATGTAAGCACAGTTTACAACTCCCGGGTAGGATCTTTACCAATTCTTCGATGTCTTCTAATTATACTAGACGAGTATGCAATTTTAAATTAAAAATCCAACTCAGAAGTAGCTCTATCGCTTTCTGTGGTGCCTTTATGAGCCAAGAATACTCTCTAAAACAGATTATCTACAAAGTTCTGTCTCTTTAGTGAAAAACGTCGTCTAGAAGTTATTATAGCGTCTCATAATTTATATTTACATCTTGAAAACGTTTGCTCGGTGCATGAGGCAATTCGGGGTGTATATATGCATAGTTTACAACTCCCGGGTAGCATCTTTACCAATTCTTCGATGTCTTCTAATTATACTAGACGAGTATGTAATTTTAAATTAAAAATCCAACTCAGAAGTAGGTCAGCCTAACGTCTATCGCTTTCTGTGGTGCCTTGATGAGCCAAAAATACTCTCTAAAACAGATTATCTACAAAGTTCTGTCTCTTTAGTGAAAAACGTCGTCTAGAAGTTATTATAATGTCTCATAATTTATATTTACACCTTGAAAATGTTTGCTCGGTGCATGAGGCAATTCGGGGTGTATATATGCACAGTTTACAACTCCCGGGTAGGAACTTTACCAATTCTTCGATGTCTTCTAATTATACTAGACAAGTATCTAATTTTAAATTTAAAATCCTACTCAGAAGTAGCTCAGCCTATCGCTATCGTTTTTCTGTGGTGCCTGTATGAGCTAAGAATACTCTCTAAAACAGATTACCATCAAAGTTCAGCCTCTTTAGTAGAAAAACGTAACCTAGAGGTTATTATAGCGTCTCATAATTTATATTTACACCTTGAAAATGGTTGCTGGGTGCATGAGGCAATTCGGGGTGTATATAAGCACAGTTTACAACTCCCGGGTAGGATCTTTACCAATTCTTCGATGTCTTCTAATTATACTAGACGAGTATGTAATTTTAAATTAAAAATCCAACTCAGAAGTAGCTCTATCGCTTTCTGTGGTGCCTTTATGAGCCAAGAATACTCTCTAAAACAGATTATCTAAAAAGTTCTGTCTCTTTAGTGAAAAACGTCGTCTAGAAGTTATTATAGCGTCTCATAATTTATATTTACACCTTGAAAATGGTTGCTCGGTGCATGAGGCAATTCGGGGTGTATATATGCACAGTTTACAACTCCGGGTAGGATCTTTACCAATTCTTCGATATCTTCTAATTATACTAGACGAGTATGTAATTTTAAATTAAAAATCCAACTCAGAAGTAGCTCAGCCTAACGTCTATCGCTTTCTGTGGTGCTTTTATGAGCCAAGAATACTCTCTAAAACAGATTATCTACAAAGTTCTGTCTCTTTAGTGAAAAACGTCGTCTAGAAGTTATTATAGCGTCTCATAATTTATATTTACACCTTGAAAATGGTTGCTGGGTGCATGAGGCAATTCGGGGTGTATATAAGCACAGTTTACAACTCCCGGGTAGGATCTTTACCTATCCTTCGATGTCTTCTAATTATACTAGACGAGTATGTAATTTTAAATTAAAAATCCAACTCAGAAGTAGCTCAGCCTAACATCTATCGCATTCTGTGGTGCCTTTATGAGCCAAGAATACTCTCTAAAACAGATTATCTACAAAGTTCTGACTCTTTAGTGAAAAACGTCGTCTAGAAGTTATTATAGTGTCTCATAATTTATATTTACACCTTGAAAATGTTTGCTCGGTGCATGAGGCAATTCGGGGTGTATATATGCACAGTTTACAACTCCCGGGTAGAATCTTTACCAATTCTTCGATGTCTTCTAATTATACTAGACGAGTATGTAATTTTAAATTAAAAATCCAACTCAGAAGTAGGTCAGCCTAACGTCTATCGCTTTCTGTGGTGCCTTTATGAGCCAAGAATACTCTCTAAAACAGATTATCTACAAAGTTCTGTCTCTTTAGTGAAAAACGTCGTCTAGAAGTTATTATAGTGTCTCATAATTTATATTTACACCTTGAAAATGTTTGCTCGGTGCATGAGGCAATTCGGGGTGTATATATGCACAGTTTACAACTCCCGGGTAGGAACTTTACCAATTCTTCGATGTCTTCTAATTATACTAGACAAGTATGTAATTTTAAATTTAAAATCCTACTCAGAAGTAGCTCAGCCTATCGCCTATCGTTTTCTGTGGTGCCTGTATGAGCTAAGAATACTCTCTAAAACAGATTACCATCAAAGTTCAGCCTCTTTAGTAGAAAAACGTAGCCTAGAGGTTATTATAGCGTCTCATAATTTATATTTACACCTTGAAAATGGTTGCTGGGTGCATGAGGCAATTCGGGGTGTATATAAGCACAGTTTACAACTCCCGGGTAGGATCTTTACCAATTCTTCGATGTCTTCTAATTATACTAGACGAGTATGCAATTTTAAATTAAAAATCCAACTCAGAAGTAGCTCTATCGCTTTCTGTGGTGCCTTTATGAGCCAAGAATACTCTCTAAAACAGATTATCTACAAAGTTCTGTCTCTTTAGTGAAAAACGTCGTCTAGAAGTTATTATAGCGTCTCATAATTTATATTTACATCTTGAAAACGTTTGCTCGGTGCATGAGGCAATTCGGGGTGTATATAAGCACAGTTTACAACTCCCGGGTAGGATCTTTACCAATTCTTCGGTGTCTTCTAATTATACTAGACGAGTATGTAATTTTAAATTAAAAATCCAACTCAGAAGTAGCTCAGCCTAACGTCTATCGCTTTCTGTGGTGCTTTTATGAGCCAAGAATACTCTCTAAAACAGATTATCTACAAAGTTCTGTCTCTTTAGTGAAAAACGTCGTCTAGAAGTTATTATAGCGTCTCATAATTTATATTTACACCTTGAAAATGGTTGCTCGGTGCATGAGGCAATTCGTGGTGTATATATGCACAGTTTAGACCTCCCGGGTAGGATCTTTACCAATTCTTCGATGTCTTCTAATTATACTTGACAAGTATGTAATTTTAAATTAAAAATCCAACTCAGAAGTAGCTCAGCCTAGCGTCTATCGCTTTCTGTGGTGCCTTTATGAGCCAAAAATACATTCTAAAACAGATTATCTTCAAAGTTCTGTCTCGTTAGTAAAAAACGTCGTCTAGAAGTTATTATAGCGTCTCATAATTTACATTTACACCTTGAAAATGGTTGCTCTCGGTGCATGAGGCAATTCGGGGTGTATATATGCACAGTTTACAACTCCCGGGTAGGATCTTTACCAATTCTTCGATGTCTTCTAATTATACTAGACGAGTATGTAAATTTAAATTAAAAAGCCAACTTAGAAGTAGCACAGCCTAACGTCTATGGCTTTCTGTGGTGCCTTTATGAGCCAAGAATTCTCTCTAAAACAGATTACCTTCAAAGTTCTCTCTCCTTAGTGAAAAACGTCGTCTGGAAGTTATTATAGCGTTTCATAATTTATATTTACACCTTGAAAATGGTTGCTCGGTGCATGAGGCAATTCGGGGTGAATATATGTACAGTTGACAACTCCCGGGTAGCATCTTTACCAATTCTACGATGTCTTCTAATTATACTAGACGAGTATGTTATTTAAATTTAAAATCCTTCTCAGATGTAGCTCAGCCTAACGTCTATCGCTTTCTGTGGTGCCTTTATGAGCTAAGAATACTTTCTAAAACAGATTACCATCAAAGTTCAGTCTCTTTAGTAGAAAAATTTAGCCTAGAGATTATTATAGCGTCTCATTATTTATATTTACACCTTGAAAATGGTTGCTCGGTGCATGAGGCAATTCGGGGTGTATATTTGCACAGTTTACAGCTCCCGGGTAGCATCTTTACCAATTCTTCGATGTCTTCTAATTATACCAGACGAGTATGTTATTTAAATTTAAAATCCTACTCAGAAGTAGCTCGCTTTCTGTGGTGCCTTTATGAGCTAAGAATACTCTCTAAAACAGATTACCATCAAATTCAGTCTCTTTAGTAGAAGAACGTCGCCTAGACGTTATTAAAACGTCTCGTAATTTATATTTACACCTTGAAAATGGTTGCTCGGTGCATGAGGCAATTCGGGGTGTATATATGAACAGTTGGAAACTCCCGGGTAGCATCTTTACCAATTCTTCGATGTCTTCAAATTATACCAGACGAGTATGATATTTAAATTTAAAATCCTACTCAGAAGTAGCTCAGCCTATCGTCTATCGTTTTCTGTGGTGCCTGTATGAGCTAGAATACTCTCTAAAACAGATTACCATCAAAGTTCAGCCTCTTTAGTAGAAAAACGTAGCCTAGAGGTTATTATAGAGTCTCATAATTTATATTTACACCTTGAAAATGGTTGCTGGATGCATGAGGCAATTCGGGGTGTATATAAGCACAGTTTACAACTCCCGGGTAGGATCTTTACCAATTCTTCGATGTCTTCTAATTATACTAGACGAGTATGCAATTTTAAATTAAAAATCCAACTCAGAAGTAGCTCTATCGCTTTCTGTGGTGCCTTTATGAGCCAAGAATACTCTCTAAAACAGATTATCTACAAAGTTCTGTCTCTTTAGTGAAAAACGTCGTCTAGAAGTTATTATAGCGTCTCATAATTTATATTTACATCTTGAAAACGTTTGCTCGGTGCATGAGGCAATTCGGGGTGTATATAAGCACAGTTTACAACTCCCGGGTAGGATCTTTACCAATTCTTCGATGTCTTCTAATTATACTAGACGAGTATGTAATTTTAAATGTTAAATCCAACTCAGAAGTAGCTCAGCCTAACGTCTATCGCTTTCTGTGGTGCTTTTATGAGCCAAGAATACTCTCTAAAACAGATTATCTACAAAGTTCTGTCTCTTTAGTGAAAAACGTCGTCTAGAAGTTATTATAGCGTCTCATAATTTATATTTACACCTTGAAAATGGTTGCTCGGTGCATGAGGCAATTCGTGGTGTATATATGCACAGTTTAGACCTCCCGGGTAGGATCTTTACCAATTCTTCGATGTCTTCTAATTATACTTGACAAGTATGTAATTTTAAATTAAAAATCCAACTCAGAAGTAGCTCAGCCTAGCGTCTATCGCTTTCTGTGGTGCCTTTATGAGCCAAAAATACATTCTAAAACAGATTATCTTCAAAGTTCTGTCTCGTTAGTATAAAACGTCGTCTAGAAGTTATTATAGCGTCTCATAATTTACATTTACACCTTGAAAATGGTTGCTCTCGGTGCATGAGGCAATTCGGGGTGTATATATGCACAGTTTACAACTCCCGGGTAGGATCTTTACCAATTCTTCGATGTCTTCTAATTATACTAGACGAGTATGTAAATTTAAATTAAAAAGCCAACTTAGAAGTAGCACAGCCTAACGTCTATGGCTTTCTGTGGTGCCTTTATGAGCCAAGAATTCTCTCTAAAACAGATTACCTTCAAAGTTCTCTCTCTTTAGTGAAAAACGTCGTCTGGAAGTTATTATAGCGTTTCATAATTTATATTTACACCTTGAAAATGGTTGCTCGGTGCATGAGGCAATTCGGGGTGAATATATGTACAGTTGACAACTCCCGGGTAGCATCTTTACCAATTCTACGATGTCTTCTAATTATACTAGACGAGTATGTTATTTAAATTTAAAATCCTTCTCAGAAGTAGCTCAGCCTAACGTCTATCGCTTTCTGTGGTGCCTTTATGAGCTAAGAATACTTTCTAAAACAGATTACCATCAAAGTTCAGTCTCTTTAGTAGAAAAATTTAGCCTAGAGGTTATTATAGCGTCTCATAATTTATATTTACACCTTGAAAATGGTTGCTCGGTGCATGAGGCAATTCGGGGTGTATATTTGCACAGTTTACAGCTCCCGGGTAGCATCTATACCAATTCTTCGATGTCTTCTAATTATACCAGACGAGTATGTTATTTAAATTTAAAATCCTACTCAGAAGTAGCTCGCTTTCTGTGGTGCCTTTATGAGCTAAGAATACTCTCTAAAACAGATTACCATCAAATTCAGGCTCTTTAGTAGAAGAACGTCGCCTAGACGTTATTAAAACGTCTCGTAATTTATATTTACACCTTGAAAATGGTTGCTCGGTGCATGAGGCAATTCGGGGTGTATATATGAACAGTTGGAAACTCCCGGGTAGCATCTTTACCAATTCTTCGATGTCTTCAAATTATACCAGACGAGTATGATATTTAAATTTAAAATCCTACTCAGAAGTAGCTCAGCCTATCGTCTATCGTTTTATGTGGTGCCTGTATGAGCTAGAATACTCTCTAAAACAGATTACCATCAAAGTTCAGCCTCTTTAGTAGAAAAACGTAGCCTAGAGGTTATTATAGAGTCTCATAATTTATATTTACACCTTGAAAATGGTTGCTGGATGCATGAGGCAATTCGGGGTGTATATAAGCACAGTTTACAACTCCCGGGCAGGATCTTTACCAATTCTTCGATGTCTTCTAATTAAACTAGACGAGTATGTAATTTTAAATTAAAAATCCAACTCAGAAGTAGCTCAGCCTAACGTCTATCGCTTTCTGTGGTGCCTTTAGGAGCCAAGAATACTCTCTAAAACAGATTATCTACAAAGTTCTGTCTCTTTAGTGAAAAACGTCGTCTAGAAGTTATTATAGCGTCTCATAATTTATATTTACACCTTGAAAATGTTTGCTCGGTGCATGAGGCAATTCGGGGTGTATATATGAACAGTTGGAAACTCCCGGGTAGCATCTTTACCAATTCTTCGATGTCTTCAAATTATACCAGACGAGTATGATATTTAAATTTAAAATCCTACTCAGAAATAGCTCAGCCTATCGTCTATCGTTTTCTGTGGTGCCTGTATGAGCTAAGAATACTCTCTAAAACAGACTACCATCAAAGTTCAGCCTCTTTAGTAGAAAAACGTAGCCTAGAGGTTATTATAGCGTCTCATAATTTATATTTACACCTTGAAAATGGTTGCTGGGTGCATGAGGCAATTCGGGGTGTATATAAGCACAGTTTACAACTCCCGGGTAGGATCTTTACCTATTCTTCGATGTCTTCTAATTATACTAGACGAGTATGTAATTTTAAATTAAAAATCCAACTCAGAAGTAGCTCAGCCTAACGTCTATCGCATTCTGTGGTGCCTTTATGAGCCAATAATACTCTCTAAAACAGATTATCTACAAAGTTCTGTCTCTTTAGTGAAAAACGTCGTCTAGAAGTTATTATAGTGTCTCATAATTTATATTTACACCTTGAAAATGTTTGCTCGGTGCATGAGGCAATTCGGGGTGTATATATGCATAGTTTACAACTCCCGGGTAGCATCTTTACCAATTCTTCGATGTCTTCTAATTATACTAGACGAGTATGTAATTTTAAATTAAAAATCCAACTCAGAAGTAGGTCAGCCTAACGTCTATCGCTTTCTGTGGTGCCTTGATGAGCCAAAAATACTCTCTAAAACAGATTATCTACAAAGTTCTGTCTCTTTAGTGAAAAACGTCGTCTAGAAGTTATTATAGTGTCTCATAATTTATATTTACACCTTAAAAATGTTTGCTCGGTGCATGAGGCAATTCGGGGTGTATATATGCACAGTTTACAACTGCCGGGTAGGAACTTTACCAATTCTTCGATGTCTTCTAATTATACTAGACAAGTATGTAATTTTAAATTTAAAATCCTACTCAGAAGTAGCTCAGCCTATCGCCTATCGTTTTCTGTGGTGCCTGTATGAGCTAAGAATACTCTCTAAAACAGATTACCATCAAAGTTTAGCCTCTTTAGTAGAAAAACGTAACCTAGAGGTTATTATAGCGTCTCATAATTTATATTTACACCTTGAAAATGGTTGCTGGGTGCATGAGGCAATTCGGGGTGTATATAAGCACAGTTTACAACTCCCGGGTAGGATCTTTACCAATTCTTCGATGTCTTCTAATTATACTAGACGAGTATGTAATTTTAAATTAAAAATCCAACTCAGAAGTAGCTCTATCGCTTTCTGTGGTGCCTTTATGAGCCAAGAATACTCTCTAAAACAGATTATCTAAAAAGTTCTGTCTCTTTAGTGAAAAACGTCGTCTAGAAGTTATTATAGCGTCTCATAATTTATATTTACACCTTGAAAATGGTTGCTCGGTGCATGAGGCAATTCGGGGTGTATATATGCACAGTTTACAACTCCCGGGTAGGATCTTTACCAATTCTTCGATATCTTCTAATTATACTAGACGAGTATGTAATTTTAAATTAAAAATCCAACTCAGAAGTAGCTCAGCCTAACGTCTATCGCTTTCTGTGGTGCTTTTATGAGCCAAGAATACTCTCTAAAACAGATTATCTACAAAGTTCTGTCTCTTTAGTGAAAAACGTCGTCTAGAAGTTATTATAGCGTCTCATAATTTATATTTACACCTTGAAAATGGTTGCTGGGTGCATGAGGCAATTCGGGGTGTATATAAGCACAGTTTACAACTCCCGGGTAGGATCTTTACCTATCCTTCGATGTCTTCTAATTATACTAGACGAGTATGTAATTTTAAATTAAAAATCCAACTCAGAAGTAGCTCAGCCTAACATCTATCGCATTCTGTGGTGCCTTTATGAGCCAAGAATACTCTCTAAAACAGATTATCTACAAAGTTCTGACTCTTTAGTGAAAAACGTCGTCTAGAAGTTATTATAGTGTCTCATAATTTATATTTACACCTTGAAAATGTTTGCTCGGTGCATGAGGCAATTCGGGGTGTATATATGCACAGTTTACAACTCCCGGGTAGGATCTTTACCAATTCTTCGATGTCTTCTAATTATACTAGACGAGTATGAAATTTTAAATTAAAAATCCAACTCAGAAGTAGGTCAGCCTAACGTCTATCGCTTTCTGTGGTGCCTTTATGAGCCAAGAATACTCTCTAAAACAGATTATCTACAAAGTTCTGTCTCTTTAGTGAAAAACGTCGTCTAGAAGTTATTATAGTGTCTCATAATTTATATTTACACCTTGAAAATGTTTGCTCGGTGCATGAGGCAATTCGGGGTGTATATATGCACAGTTTACAACTCCCGGGTAGGAACTTTACCAATTCTTCGATGTCTTCTAATTATACTAGACAAGTATGTAATTTTAAATTTAAAATCCTACTCAGAAGTAGCTCAGCCTATCGCCTATCGTTTTCTGTGGTGCCTGTATGAGCTAAGAATACTCTCTAAAACAGATTACCATCAAAGTTCAGCCTCTTTAGTAGAAAAACGTAGCCTAGAGGTTATTATAGCGTCTCATAATTTATATTTACACCTTGAAAATGGTTGCTGGGTGCATGAGGCAATTCGGGGTGTATATAAGCACAGTTTACAACTCCCGGGTAGGATCTTTACCAATTCTTCGATGTCTTCTAATTATACTAGACGAGTATGTAATTTTAAATTAAAAATCCAACTCAGAAGTAGCTCTATCGCTTTCTGTGGTGCCTTTATGAGCCAAGAATACTCTCTAAAACAGATTATCTACAAAGTTCTGTCTCTTTAGTGAAAAACGTCGTCTAGAAGTTATTATAGCGTCTCATAATTTATATTTACATCTTGAAAACGTTTGCTCGGTGCATGAGGCAATTCGGGGTTAATATAAGCACAGTTTACAACTCCCGGGTAGGATCTTTACCAATTCTTCGATGTCTTCTAATTATACTAGACGAGTATGTAATTTTAAATTAAAAATCCAACTCAGAAGTAGCTCAGCCTAACGTCTATCGCTTTCTGTGGTGCTTTTATGAGCCAAGAATACTCTCTAAAACAGATTATCTACAAAGTTCTGTCTCTTTAGTGAAAAACGTCGTCTAGAAGTTATTATAGCGTCTCATAATTTATATTTACACCTTGAAAATGGTTGCTCGGTGCATGAGGCAATTCGTGGTGTATATATGCACAGTTTAGACCTCCCGGGTAGGATCTTTACCAATTCTTCGATGACTTCTAATTATACTTGACAAGTATGTAATTTTAAATTAAAAATCCAACTCAGAAGTAGCTCAGCCTAGCGTCTATCGCTTTCTGTGGTGCCTTTATGAGCCAAAAATACATTCTAAAACAGATTATCTTCAAAGTTCTGTCTCGTTAGTAAAAAACGTCGTCTAGAAGTTATTATAGCGTCTCATAATTTACATTTACACCTTGAAAATGGTTGCTCTCGGTGCATGAGGCAATTCGGGGTGTATATATGCACAGTTTACAACTCCCGGGTAGGATCTTTACCAATTCTTCGATGTCTTCTAATTATACTAGACGAGTATGTAAATTTAAATTAAAAAGCCAACTTAGAAGTAGCACAGCCTAACGTCTATGGCTTTCTGTGGTGCCTTTATGAGCCAAGAATTCTCTCTAAAACAGATTACCTTCAAAGTTCTCTCTCTTTAGTGAAAAACGTCGTCTGGAAGTTATTATAGCGTTTCATAATTTATATTTACACCTTGAAAATGGTTGCTCGGTGCATGAGGCAATTCGGGGTGAATATATGTACAGTTGACAACTCCCGGGTAGCATCTTTACCAATTCTACGATGTCTTCTAATTATACTAGACGAGTATGTTATTTAAATTTAAAATCCTTATCAGAAGTAGCTCAGCCTAACGTCTATCGCTTTCTGTGGTGCCTTTATGAGCTACGAATACTTTCTAAAACAGATTACCATCAAAGTTCAGTCTCTTTAGTAGAAAAATTTAGCCTAGAGGTTATTATAGCGTCTCATAATTTATATTTACACCTTGAAAATGATTGCTCGGTGCATGAGGCAATTCGGGGTGTATATTTGCACAGTTTACAGCTCCCGGGTAGCATCTTTACCAATTCTTCGATGTCTTCTAATTATACCAGACGAGTATGTTATTTAAATTTAAAATCCTACTCAGAAGTAGCTCGCTTTCTGTGGTGCCTTTATGAGCTAAGAATACTCTCTAAAACAGATTACCATCAAATTCAGTCTCTTTAGTAGAAGAACGTCGCCTAGACGTTATTAAAACGTCTCGTAATTTATATTTACACCTTGAAAATGGTTGCTCGGTGCATGAGGCAATTCGGGGTGTATATATGAACAGTTGGAAACTCCCGGGTAGCATCTGTTACAGTTTTAAATGCTCAGATCGACATTGATCAAGAGCACTGTCAAAAATCGGGTACAAACTACAGGGTTCGCCGGCTTTACTATAAAGGACACAGATCTTAATGTGCTGGAGTAGATTTCGTTTCTCCGGTTACCTGCGCTTAGCTCAGACGGGAAGGCGTGGTTCGAAAGCTCAAAGAAAAACCGGCGGCACTTACCCTAAAGCTTGCTTAAAAGAAAAAGAAATGCCTGAGCGCCACTTGGTTCTGATTAGGGGTGGCTGACGTGTCTAGAACCAAGAACAATACACGTAGCCTATGTAGAAGTCCTCTAAGTACGTTGCTGAACACCTCAGCCTGTTGTTTACCAAGCCTCCTCCGAGTAGCCGGGTGACCTTGTCGTTAAAATCACTTACCTTCAAGGCCATCGTCACTAAATAATAACAAAAGAACACTGACTGGCCCAAATTCTGGGGCTTACTTACTCAAAAGAGCATGCTTTAACTTCACAAAATTAATTACACTTGGCCTTTGCCATACTGGATTAGTTAATGACCCAGAAGGGGTTTCAAAATTCATAAAAAGAATGAACTGACTTTAACAAGTTTATTATTTAAAGACACAAATGACAGTTTACACAAATCGGTACATTAAAACACACACCCGGAGGTGAGTTTAAATTTAGTAAAAAGATATCCTACGTGAATGTGAAAGGGGGCCCCACAAAACCAAAATATATCTTAAGGGCTAGTTACAAAGACACAAAAAAACACAGTATGATCCAAAACAAATGACATAAAATAGACGCCAGGAGGAAAGCCCCTGGTAAATATTAACTGAAACAAATCATAGGTCCTAGCGGACGTACGCAACGTTTATAAGCGCTGACGCACACAATAAAATTTAATTGGTACAATACAAGGCGCCTACCTGAGTTGAAGCATGCAGTGTTAGATGCAGATGTACTCGTTCTCGTGGAGGCCTGGCGAGACGTGCAGAAGGTGTAGCAAATTCTCCAGAAGAGGCAGCAAAACTCGAGGGAATTGAAGACAGCAACCACCAATCGAAGAAGTGACAGCAACCAATACGATGTTGCGCGGCGGCCCAATTAAACCCCGACGTTGACCCAAATATGCATTACGCAATAGTCTTTTCCCGACTTAACAGGGAAAAAAGTTAGTTGAGGCTCTTCAGATAACGTTTCTAACCGGATCGGCAAAAAGTGCCAAAAGTCTCCCTGGAGACCAGCTGTAGTAAACGAAAATCGGCCCTTCATTAAACAACGTCGAGTTCACTACACTTCCTCTGCCCACCGCGCATTTCCAAAAACACACAAACATTAATGTTCACTTCGAAGATTCGGGTTTAACTGCACTCGCCATTAACGTGCCCCAAAGGCACTTGAAAGTCTGCACGAACGCCAAAAAGGATTCACCATGTTAATCACCAAAAGTTAGCCAAAAGCTCCCAAAAATAGCGAAGCCCCCCCCGGCCGAGGTCCGGGGGTCGCGTTCTTCTAAAACGTTCTTGGTCGGAAGCTTGCTACTAATTAAAATTTCGAACGCGCGGGCTTAAAGATTTGCCCCCGCGGCAAAGAAGAGTCCATCTCACTTTTGCAACCGCTGATGGAAATTCTCCCTCTCATTATTGCACCATTCCTTACCGCGTTGTGAAATAAAAGGAAATTTTACTAGGTAAGCTTAATTGGGCAGAAAGGGGCCTTGAATCCTGAACAAAGAATTTTGTGGTATAGCGAATTCCAAAGTATCGGGTTACTACGAAAAGTCCCCGGATTGATATGGACCGAAATAACATTTGAAATCTCATTTCTTTATCGCGTAAGACAAAGGGAGCTTAAGTTTAAAATGCGCTGGCTGCACAGAGTTCCGAGAATTTTGTATTGAAGGCGCCTGGGTGTCGAAATAAACACATTAGCGTGCGAAGCGAAAATGTTTATAAAGAAATATTCCATTGGGGTGTGATTATTTTTGATTTGAGTTCAACCGGACTTTGGATATAACTGGAAGCCCCAAGGCTACAAAACGAACCAAACAATTTGAACGTGGCACAGAAGTGCTTACGGAGAATTTCCGTCAATGGTTTGTATCTTAAAATGTGACCTAAATAAATCGGTAGCAGCTTTTAGAAATACAGGGCCGGCTCTCGGAATTTTTAGATTGAAATTGAATTTTATGTAAAACGGGTTCGACTAATTTTTGATGACAACCCATAATTGGATTAATCGCGTGAATCGCTTAGTGACGTCGAGTCATCTAACACCCCCCTTACTAGAGGTCAATTTCCCAAATTGATCCTAAGCGCAACTGAAGAAGTTGCTAGAAGAATAGCTTGACCTAGGGTGCGGATTGAGATAGCCGTCACTACTCGGGATCCCAACCACGCGATGACGGATAGCGTCAAGGACAGAGTGAGAAGGAAGAAGAGTTTGCCAAAAAGACCGGTTACGCCGGTGGAAACTACGGAAAACCCCAATCAGGTACTGACGGTTCGGTGAAGCCTAGAACACCCCTCCCCGGACCAGGGAATCGGGCGACGAATGCAAAACATAAGTGTCCCAACAGGAGGGTACTCCGCCAGGGGTCCCATTCGACTTGGCGATCGAAAATCAACGTCTCAAAAACATCATAAAACACGGACCACTCCACCCCGGTAAAGGGTGGTGCCCACATCAACAAAAGAATCCGACCACGGCCGAGAGGCCATGGCACGCGTCCATGGGGTGTCGGGTAAGCAAGGCGACCGGACCCACTGCCTACTCACTATCCGGCCCCATGACACGGTTTAAAGGGAAAAGTGCCAAAGGCAAAACGGGTGAGGACAATGACAGGTGTCGCCGGACACACGGTAAAGGGAGGATAGAACGAAAGAAGAAAGATGAGAGAGAAGAGTTGATATCCCACCTGGGATTTGGGTTTTGCTCTTGAATGAGCTTGTCATAATAGGGTATAAGTCATCACTGTGCACTCTTCCGTCCAACCTACCGATCGAACACAGGGTTACGAAGCCCCAAGGTTCGCGACCTAACTCTCGAAGACCCGTTGAAGAGGGCACGCGAGGCGTCACGGGATCAGCCTCTTGTGTTTGTCCCACAGCAACAAACGATCAAAGAAAGGGGTAGCCACGAACGACAGGAGTCTCGAAGGCCTTTAAGGCCGCCTAGCCTAAACTAACCTATCCTATGCTAATAATGCAAACAATTATATACAACAGTATGTCACACCTGGTTAATTCATTGTGACTTGGGATTGTCAAGGAAAAGAAAACTAAGTCCACCGAAATCCTCAATTGATGACGATGCCGAAAGTCAAGTCGTCTCTGAATTCGCAAAATGCGAGACCGACAATGACTCCAACACCGAACACCAAAAGAAAATCCGGAAAAACGAAGTCTCCAACAAATGTCAACATAAAATTCACTAACGAAACAACATGTGAACGGCCGTGCACTGCCGTCACACGAAGCTCAAAAGCTTTGTCCCTCTCAGAATCCACGGAGCAGGAACACGAAGCATGGCCTAAAGCCATCAAAAGTCTTCAACGAAAAAGTCTTTCCCACAGGGCAAAGACACCTAAAGTGACAACCTAAAGTCATCAAAACAAAATTCGGTAGGTGACGACAGATCGTCCATAAATAAGTTACTTAAACACAACGACAACAGGCGACTAAATCGCAACATACTTCAACATGGTAAACTACTAAGTCAATAAACGAAAGGGGTACGACAAAAAGTGTACAAGACACTACAACAAGTGTTGATGCACGCGATGAAATCAGTAAACGAAGTTGGGCGATACACGATAGAAATGAAAACGAAATAGAAGTCAATCAAAAAAATTCTACGCCAATCCGCCTGAGAAGATGGTTTGAGAGATATTAAAAATTCGCATAAAGCGGATCTCACAAACACACCAGCACAAAACCACATCCTAACAACGGACCAATAAAGAATAAAGAAAACGAAATGATTTCCAACTCGTCAACGAACAACAACGCGGCACCACATCAAAGGATAACAACAAACAAAAAAGTCACCATCGGTAATCTAAAAGCGTCAATGTCGATGAACTCTACTAACTTCAACTTAAATTCGGAATAGCACAATAAAATTTCAAATTAGCTGAAGGCTAAACACAATCAACAATAAATGAATTCAAAGAAAAAGTTCGCTACCTTTCAAAAATTTCAAAGTTTTCACGAAAACGACAAAAAAACACGGTTTACTTAATGATTTATACTAAAAGAAACAATTAACACCAAAAGAATGGCTTCAAAATATGCCCTAGCACGGAAAAGAAAATGTTGAAATGTTGAACACGAAAAAACAGAAAAATCCCGCGAAAAATCCCGGGAAAAACAATGTTTGGTATGTCAAAGGGGTAGCAAGGAACTCGTTTACTAAAAGAAAACATATAGGATACGCGTCCTGATATAAAAAAACACGTTTCCAAATTTCAAAGTCCTAAAAAGTCAAGTTTTCATGAAAAATACTGGAAAAAACTATATGACGTTAATGCCAAACACTAAAATGAAGCTGTATGACAAGAAAAGAAACACAAAAACAATGCCCTAAAGGCGTTATCGACTAAACTTTGCCCCACGGCCGGGCAGCCACTTAGATCTGTTACAGTTTTAAATGCTCAGATCGACATTGATCAAGAGCACTGTCAAAAATCGGGTACAAACTACAGGGTTCGCCGGCTTTACTATAAAGGACACAGATCTTAATGTGCTGGAGTAGATTTCGTTTCTCCGGTTACCTGCGCTTAGCTCAGACGGGAAGGCGTGGTTCGAAAGCTCAAAGAAAAACCGGCGGCACTTACCCTAAAGCTTGCTTAAAAGAAAAAGAAATGCCTGAGCGCCACTTGGTTCTGATTAGGGGTGGCTGACGTGTCTAGAACCAAGAACAATACACGTAGCCTATGTAGAAGTCCTCTAAGTACGTTGCTGAACACCTCAGCCTGTTGTTTACCAAGCCTCCTCCGAGTAGCCGGGTGACCTTGTCGTTAAAATCACTTACCTTCAAGGCCATCGTCACTAAATAATAACAAAAGAACACTGACTGGCCCAAATTCTGGGGCTTACTTACTCAAAAGAGCATGCTTTAACTTCACAAAATTAATTACACTTGGCCTTTGCCATACTGGATTAGTTAATGACCCAGAAGGGGTTTCAAAATTCATAAAAAGAATGAACTGACTTTAACAAGTTTATTATTTAAAGACACAAATGACAGTTTACACAAATCGGTACATTAAAACACACACCCGGAGGTGAGTTTAAATTTAGTAAAAAGATATCCTACGTGAATGTGAAAGGGGGCCCCACAAAACCAAAATATATCTTAAGGGCTAGTTACAAAGACACAAAAAAACACAGTATGATCCAAAACAAATGACATAAAATAGACGCCAGGAGGAAAGCCCCTGGTAAATATTAACTGAAACAAATCATAGGTCCTAGCGGACGTACGCAACGTTTATAAGCGCTGACGCACACAATAAAATTTAATTGGTACAATACAAGGCGCCTACCTGAGTTGAAGCATGCAGTGTTAGATGCAGATGTACTCGTTCTCGTGGAGGCCTGGCGAGACGTGCAGAAGGTGTAGCAAATTCTCCAGAAGAGGCAGCAAAACTCGAGGGAATTGAAGACAGCAACCACCAATCGAAGAAGTGACAGCAACCAATACGATGTTGCGCGGCGGCCCAATTAAACCCCGACGTTGACCCAAATATGCATTACGCAATAGTCTTTTCCCGACTTAACAGGGAAAAAAGTTAGTTGAGGCTCTTCAGATAACGTTTCTAACCGGATCGGCAAAAAGTGCCAAAAGTCTCCCTGGAGACCAGCTGTAGTAAACGAAAATCGGCCCTTCATTAAACAACGTCGAGTTCACTACACTTCCTCTGCCCACCGCGCATTTCCAAAAACACACAAACATTAATGTTCACTTCGAAGATTCGGGTTTAACTGCACTCGCCATTAACGTGCCCCAAAGGCACTTGAAAGTCTGCACGAACGCCAAAAAGGATTCACCATGTTAATCACCAAAAGTTAGCCAAAAGCTCCCAAAAATAGCGAAGCCCCCCCCGGCCGAGGTCCGGGGGTCGCGTTCTTCTAAAACGTTCTTGGTCGGAAGCTTGCTACTAATTAAAATTTCGAACGCGCGGGCTTAAAGATTTGCCCCCGCGGCAAAGAAGAGTCCATCTCACTTTTGCAACCGCTGATGGAAATTCTCCCTCTCATTATTGCACCATTCCTTACCGCGTTGTGAAATAAAAGGAAATTTTACTAGGTAAGCTTAATTGGGCAGAAAGGGGCCTTGAATCCTGAACAAAGAATTTTGTGGTATAGCGAATTCCAAAGTATCGGGTTACTACGAAAAGTCCCCGGATTGATATGGACCGAAATAACATTTGAAATCTCATTTCTTTATCGCGTAAGACAAAGGGAGCTTAAGTTTAAAATGCGCTGGCTGCACAGAGTTCCGAGAATTTTGTATTGAAGGCGCCTGGGTGTCGAAATAAACACATTAGCGTGCGAAGCGAAAATGTTTATAAAGAAATATTCCATTGGGGTGTGATTATTTTTGATTTGAGTTCAACCGGACTTTGGATATAACTGGAAGCCCCAAGGCTACAAAACGAACCAAACAATTTGAACGTGGCACAGAAGTGCTTACGGAGAATTTCCGTCAATGGTTTGTATCTTAAAATGTGACCTAAATAAATCGGTAGCAGCTTTTAGAAATACAGGGCCGGCTCTCGGAATTTTTAGATTGAAATTGAATTTTATGTAAAACGGGTTCGACTAATTTTTGATGACAACCCATAATTGGATTAATCGCGTGAATCGCTTAGTGACGTCGAGTCATCTAACACATCTTTACCAATTCTTCGATGTCTTCAAATTATACCAGACGAGTATGATATTTAAATTTAAAATCCTACTCAGAAGTAGCTCAGCCTATCGTCTATCGTTTTCTGTGGTGCCTGTATGAGCTAGAATACTCTCTAAAACAGATTACCATCAAAGTTCAGCCTCTTTAGTAGAAAAACGTAGCCTAGAGGTTATTATAGAGTCTCATAATTTATATTTACACCTTGAAAATGGTTGCTGGATGCATGAGGCAATTCGGGGTGTATATAAGCACAGTTTACAACTCCCGGGTAGGATCTTTACCAATTCTTCGATGTCTTCTAATTAAACTAGACGAGTATGTAATTTTAAATTAAAAATCCAACTCAGAAGTAGCTCAGCCTAACGTCTATCGCTTTCTGTGGTGCCTTTAGGAGCCAAGAATACTCTCTAAAACAGATTATCTACAAAGTTCTGTCTCTTTAGTGAAAAACGTCGTCTAGAAGTTATTATAGCGTCTCATAATTTATATTTACACCTTGAAAATGTTTGCTCGGTGCATGAGGCAATTCGGGGTGTATATATGAACAGTTGGAAACTCCCGGGTAGCATCTTTACCAATTCTTCGATGTCTTCAAATTATACCAGACGAGTATGATATTTAAATTTAAAATCCTACTCAGAAATATCTCAGCCTATCGTCTATCGTTTTCTGTGGTGCCTGTATGAGCTAAGAATACTCTCTAAAACAGACTACCATCAAAGTTCAGCCTCTTTAGTAGAAAAACGTAGCCTAGAGGTTATTATAGCGTCTCATAATTTATATTTACACCTTGAAAATGGTTGCTGGGTGCATGAGGCAATTCGGGGTGTATATAAGCACAGTTTACAACTCCCGGGTAGGATCTTTACCTATTCTTCGATGTCTTCTAATTATACTAGACGAGTATGTAATTTTAAATTAAAAATCCAACTCAGAAGTAGCTCAGCCTAACGTCTATCGCATTCTGTGGTGCCTTTATGAGCCAATAATACTCTCTAAAACAGATTATCTACAAAGTTCTGTCTCTTTAGTGAAAAACGTCGTCTAGAAGTTATTATAGTGTCTCATAATTTATATTTACACCTTGAAAATGTTTGCTCGGTGCATGAGGCAATTCGGGGTGTATATATGCATAGTTTACAACTCCCGGGTAGCATCTTTACCAATTCTTCGATGTCTTCTAATTATACTAGACGAGTATGTAATTTTAAATTAAAAATCCAACTCAGAAGTAGGTCAGCCTAACGTCTATCGCTTTCTGTGGTGCCTTGATGAGCCAAAAATACTCTCTAAAACAGATTATCTACAAAGTTCTGTCTCTTTAGTGAAAAACGTCGTCTAGAAGTTATTATAGTGTCTCATAATTTATATTTACACCTTGAAAATGTTTGCTCGGTGCATGAGGCAATTCGGGGTGTATATATGCACAGTTTACAACTCCCGGGTAGGAACTTTACCAATTCTTCGATGTCTTCTAATTATACTAGACAAGTATGTAATTTTAAATTTAAAATCCTACTCAGAAGTAGCTCAGCCTATCGCCTATCGTTTTCTGTGGTGCCTGTATGAGCTAAGAATACTCTATAAAACAGATTACCATCAAAGTTCAGCCTCTTTAGTAGAAAAACGTAACCTAGAGGTTATTATAGCGTCTCATAATTTATATTTACACCTTGAAAATGGTTGCTGGGTGCATGAGGCAATTCGGGGTGTATATAAGCACAGTTTACAACTCCCGGGTAGGATCTTTACCAATTCTTCGATGTCTTCTAATTATACTAGACGAGTATGTAATTTTAAATTAAAAATCCAACTCAGAAGTAGCTCTATCGCTTTCTGTGGTGCCTTTATGAGCCAAGAATACTCTCTAAAACAGATTATCTACAAAGTTCTGTCTCTTTAGTGAAAAACGTCGTCTAGAAGTTATTATAGCGTCTCATAATTTATATTTACATCTTGAAAACGTTTGCTCGGTGCATGAGGCAATTCGGGGTGTATATAAGCACAGTTTACAACTCCCGGGTAGGATCTTTACCAATTCTTCGATGTCTTCTAATTATACTACACGAGTATGTAATTTTAAATTAAAAATCCAACTCAGAAGTAGCTCAGCCTAACGTCTATCGCTTTCTGTGGTGCTTTTATGAGCCAAGAATACTCTCTAAAACAGATTATCTACAAAGTTCTGTCTCTTTAGTGAAAAACGTCGTCTAGAAGTTATTATAGCGTCTCATAATTTATATTTACACCTTGAAAATGGTTGCTCGGTGCATGAGGCAATTCGTGGTGTATATATGCACAGTTTAGACCTCCCGGGTAGGATCTTTACCAATTCTTCGATGACTTCTAATTATACTTGACAAGTATGTAATTTTAAATTAAAAATCCAACTCAGAAGTAGCTCAGCCTAGCGTCTATCGCTTTCTGTGGTGCCTTTATGAGCCAAAAATACATTCTAAAACAGATTATCTTCAAAGTTCTGTCTCGTTAGTAAAAAACGTCGTCTAGAAGTTATTATAGCGTCTCATAATTTACATTTACACCTTGAAAATGGTTGCTCTCGGTGCATGAGGCAATTCGGGGTGTATATATGCACAGTTTACAACTCCCGGGTAGGATCTTTACCAATTCTTCGATGTCTTCTAATTATACTAGACGAGTATGTAAATTTAAATTAAAAAGCCAACTTAGAAGTAGCACAGCCTAACGTCTATGGCTTTCTGTGGTGCCTTTATGAGCCAAGAATTCTCTCTAAAACAGATTACCTTCAAAGTTCTCTCTCTTTAGTGAAAAACGTCGTCTGGAAGTTATTATAGCGTTTCATAATTTATATTTACACCTTGAAAATGGTTGCTCGGTGCATGAGGCAATTCGGGGTGAATATATGTACAGTTGACAACTCCCGGGTAGCATCTTTACCAATTCTACGATGTCTTCTAATTATACTAGACGAGTATGTTATTTAAATTTAAAATCCTTATCAGAAGTAGCTCAGCCTAACGTCTATGGCTTTCTGTGGTGCCTTTATGAGCCAAGAATTCTCTCTAAAACAGATTACCTTCAAAGTTCTCTCTCTTTAGTGAAAAACGTCGTCTGGAAGTTATTATAGCGTCTCATAATTTATATTTACACCTTGAAAATGGTTGCTCGGTGCATGAGGCAATTCGGGGTGTATATTTGCACAGTTTACAGCTCCCGGGTAGCATCTTTACCAATTCTTCGATGTCTTCTAATTATACCAGACGAGTATGTTATTTAAATTTAAAATCCTACTCAGAAGTAGCTCGCTTTCTGTGGTGCCTTTATGAGCTAAGAATACTCTCTAAAACAGATTACCATCAAATTCAGTCTCTTTAGTAGAAGAACGTCGCCTAGACGTTATTAAAACGTCTCGTAATTTATATTTACACCTTGAAAATGGTTGCTCGGTGCATGAGGCAATTCGGGGTGTATATATGCACAGTTTACAACTCCCGGGTAGCATCTTTACCAATTCTTCGATGTCTTCAAATTATACCAGACGAGTATGATATTTAAATTTAAAATCCTACTCAGAAGTAGCTCAGCCTATCGTCTATCGTTTTCTGTGGTGCCTGTATGAGCTAGAATACTCTCTAAAACAGATTACCATCAAAGTTCAGCCTCTTTAGTAGAAAAACGTAGCCTAGAGGTTATTATAGAGTCTCATAATTTATATTTACACCTTGAAAATGGTTGCTGGATGCATGAGGCAATTCGGGGTGTATATAAGCACAGTTTACAACTCCCGGGTAGGATCTTTACCAATTCTTCGATGTCTTCTAATTAAACTAGACGAGTATGTAATTTTAAATTAAAAATCCAACTCAGAAGTAGCTCAGCCTAACGTCTATCGCTTTCTGTGGTGCCTTTAGGAGCCAAGAATACTCTCTAAAACAGATTATCTACAAAGTTCTGTCTCTTTAGTGAAAAACGTCGTCTAGAAGTTATTATAGCGTCTCATAATTTATATTTACACCTTGAAAATGTTTGCTCGGTGCATGAGGCAATTCGGGGTGTATATATGAACAGTTGGAAACTCCCGGGTAGCATCTTTACCAATTCTTCGATGTCTTCAAATTATACCAGACGAGTATGATATTTAAATTTAAAATCCTACTCAGAAATAGCTCAGCCTATCGTCTATCGTTTTATGTGGTGCCTGTATGAGCTAAGAATACTCTCTAAAACAGACTACCATCAAAGTTCAGCCTCTTTAGTAGAAAAACGTAGCCTAGAGGTTATTATAGCGTCTCATAATTTATATTTACACCTTGAAAATGGTTGCTGGGTGCATGAGGCAATTCGGGGTGTATATAAGCACAGTTTACAACTCCCGGGTAGGATCTTTACCTATTCTTCGATGTCTTCTAATTATACTAGACGAGTATGTAATTTTAAATTAAAAATCCAACTCAGAAGTAGCTCAGCCTAACGTCTATCGCATTCTGTGGTGCCTTTATGAGCCAATAATACTCTCTAAAACAGATTATCTACAAAGTTCTGTCTCTTTAGTGAAAACGTCGTCTAGAAGTTATTATAGTGTCTCATAATTTATATTTACACCTTGAAAATGTTTGCTCGGTGCATGAGGCAATTCGGGGTGTATATATGCATAGTTTACAACTCCCGGGTAGCATCTTTACCAATTCTTCGATGTCTTCTAATTATACTAGACGAGTATGTAATTTTAAATTAAAAATCCAACTCAGAAGTAGGTCAGCCTAACGTCTATCGCTTTCTGTGGTGCCTTGATGAGCCAAAAATACTCTCTAAAACAGATTATCTACAAAGTTCTGTCTCTTTAGTGAAAAACGTCGTCTAGAAGTTATTATAGTGTCTCATAATTTATATTTACACCTTGAAAATGTTTGCTCGGTGCATGAGGCAATTCGGGGTGTATATATGCACAGTTTACAACTCCCGGGTAGGAACTTTACCAATTCTTCGATGTCTTCTAATTATACTAGACAAGTATGTAATTTTAAATTTAAAATCCTACTCAGAAGTAGCTCAGCCTATCGCCTATCGTTTTCTGTGGTGCCTGTATGAGCTAAGAATACTCTCTAAAACAGATTACCATCAAAGTTCAGCCTCTTTAGTAGAAAAACGTAACCTAGAGGTTATTATAGCGTCTCATAATTTATATTTACACCTTGAAAATGGTTGCTGGGTGCATGAGGCAATTCGGGGTGTATATAAGCACAGTTTACAACTCCCGGGTAGGATCTTTACCAATTCTTCGATGTCTTCTAATTATACTAGACAAGTATGTAATTTTAAATTAAAAATCCAACTCAGAAGTAGCTCTATCGCTTTCTGTGGTGCCTTTATGAGCCAAGAATACTCTCTAAAACAGATTATCTAAAAAGTTCTGTCTCTTTAGTGAAAAACGTCGTCTAGAAGTTATTATAGCGTCTCATAATTTATATTTACACCTTGAAAATGGTTGCTCGGTGCATGAGGCAATTCGGGGTGTATATATGCACAGTTTACAACTCCCGGGTAGGATCTTTACCAATTCTTCGATATCTTCTAATTATACTAGACGAGTATGTAATTTTAAATTAAAAATCCAACTCAGAAGTAGCTCAGCCTAACGTCTATCGCTTTCTGTGGTGCTTTTATGAGCCAAGAATACTCTCTAAAGCAGATTATCTACAAAGTTCTGTCTCTTTAGTGAAAAACGTCGTCTAGAAGTTATTATAGCGTCTCATAATTTATATTTACACCTTGAAAATGGTTGCTGGGTGCACGAGGCAATTCGGGGTGTATATAAGCACAGTTTACAACTCCCGGGTAGGATCTTTACCTATCCTTCGATGTCTTCTAATTATACTAGACGAGTATGTAATTTTAAATTAAAAATCCAACTCAGAAGTAGCTCAGCCTAACATCTATCGCATTCTGTGGTGCCTTTATGAGCCAAGAATACTCTCTAAAACAGATTATCTACAAAGTTCTGACTCTTTAGTGAAAAACGTCGTCTAGAAGTTATTATAGTGTCTCATAATTTATATTTACACCTTGAAAATGTTTGCTCGGTGCATGAGGCAATTAGGGGTGTATATATGCACAGTTTACAACTCCCGGGTAGGATCTTTACCAATTCTTCGTTGTCTTCTAATTATACTAGACGAGTATGTAATTTTAAATTAAAAATCCAACTCAGAAGTAGGTCAGCCTAACGTCTATCGCTTTCTGTGGTGCCTTTATGAGCCAAGAATACTCTCTAAAACAGATTATCTACAAAGTTCTGTCTCTTTAGTGAAAAACGTCGTCTAGAAGTTATTATAGTGTCTCATAATTTATATTTACACCTTGAAAATGTTTGCTCGGTGCATGAGGCAATTCGGGGTGTATATATGCACAGTTTACAACTCCCGGGTAGGAACTTTACCAATTCTTCGATTTCTTCTAATTATACTAGACAAGTATGTAATTTTAAATTTAAAATCCTACTCAGAAGTAGCTCAGCCTATCGCCTATCGTTTTCTGTGGTGCCTGTATGAGCTAAGAATACTCTCTAAAACAGATTACCATCAAAGTTCAGCCTCTTTAGTAGAAAAACGTAGCCTAGAGGTTATTATAGCGTCTCATAATTTATATTTACACCTTGAAAATGGTTGCTGGGTGCATGAGGCAATTCGGGGTGTATATAAGCACAGTTTACAACTCCCGGGTAGGATCTTTACCAATTCTTCGATGTCTTCTAATTATACTAGACGAGTATGTAATTTTAAATTAAAAATCCAACTCAGAAGTAGCTCTATCGCTTTCTGTGGTGCCTTTATGAGCCAAGAATACTCTCTAAAACAGATTATCTACAAAGTTCTGTCTCTTTAATGAAAAACGTCGTCTAGAAGTTATTATAGCGTCTCATAATTTATATTTACATCTTGAAAACGTTTGCTCGGTGCATGAGGCAATTCGGGGTGTATATAAGCACAGTTTACAACTCCCGGGTAGGATCTTTACCAATTCTTCGATGTCTTCTAATTATACTACACGAGTATGTAATTTTAAATTAAAAATCCAACTCAGAAGTAGCTCAGCCTAACGTCTATCGCTTTCTGTGGTTCTTTTATGAGCCAAGAATACTCTCTAAAACAGATTATCTACAAAGTTCTGTCTCTTTAGTGAAAAACGTCGTCTAGAAGTTATTATAGCGTCTCATAATTTATATTTACACCTTGAAAATGGTTGCTCGGTGCATGAGGCAATTCGTGGTGTATATATGCACAGTTTAGACCTCCCGGGTAGGATCTTTACCAATTCTTCGATGACTTCTAATTATACTTGACAAGTATGTAATTTTAAATTAAAAATCCAACTCAGAAGTAGCTCAGCCTAGCGTCTATCGCTTTCTGTGGTGCCTTTATGAGCCAAAAATACATTCTAAAACAGATTATCTTCAAAGTTCTGTCTCGTTAGTAAAAAACGTCGTCTAGAAGTTATTATAGCGTCTCATAATTTACATTTACACCTTGAAAATGGTTGCTCTCGGTGCATGAGGCAATTCGGGGTGTATATATGCACAGTTTACAACTCCCGGGTAGGATCTTTACCAATTCTTCGATGTCTTCTAATTATACTAGACGAGTATGTAAATTTAAATTAAAAAGCCAACTTAGAAGTAGCACAGCCTAACGTCTATGGCTTTCTGTGGTGCCTTTATGAGCCAAGAATTCTCTCTAAAACAGATTACCTTCAAAGTTCTCTCTCTTTAGTGAAAAACGTCGTCTGGAAGTTATTATAGCGTTTCATAATTTATATTTACACCTTGAAAATGGTTGCTCGGTGCATGAGGCAATTCGGGGTGAATATATGTACAGTTGACAACTCCCGGGTAGCATCTTTACCAATTCTACGATGTCTTCTAATTATACTAGACGAGTATGTTATTTAAATTTAAAATCCTTATCAGAAGTAGCTCAGCCTAACGTCTATCGCTTTCTGTGGTGCCTTTATGAGCTAAGAATACTTTCTAAAACAGATTACCATCAAAGTTCAGTCTCTTTAGTAGAAAAATTTAGCCTAGAGGTTATTATAGCGTCTCATAATTTATATTTACACCTTGAAAATGGTTGCTCGGTGCATGAGGCAATTCGGGGTGTATATTTGCACAGTTTACAGCTCCCGGGTAGCATCTTTACCAATTCTTCGATGTCTTCTAATTATACCAGACGAGTATGTTATTTAAATTTAAAATCCTACTCAGAAGTAGCTCGCTTTCTGTGGTGCCTTTATGAGCTAAGAATACTCTCTAAAACAGATTACCATCAAATTCAGTCTCTTTAGTAGAAGAACGTCGCCTAGACGTTATTAAAACGTCTCGTAATTTATATTTACACCTTGAAAATGGTTGCTCGGTGCATGAGGCAATTCGGGGTGTATATATGCACAGTTTACAACTCCCGGGTAGCATCCTTACCAATTCTTCGATGTCTTCAAATTATACCAGACGAGTATGATATTTAAATTTAAAATCCTACTCAGAAGTAGCTCAGCCTATCGTCTATCGTTTTCTGTGGTGCCTGTATGAGCTAGAATACTCTCTAAAACAGATTACCATCAAAGTTCAGCCTCTTTAGTAGAAAAACGTAGCCTAGAGGTTATTATAGAGTCTCATAATTTATATTTACACCTTGAAAATGGTTGCTGGATGCATGAGGCAATTCGGGGTGTATATAAGCACAGTTTACAACTCCCGGGTAGGATCTTTACCAATTCTTCGATGTCTTCTAATTAAACTAGACGAGTATGTAATTTTAAATTAAAAATCCAACTCAGAAGTAGCTCAGCCTAACGTCTATCGCTTTCTGTGGTGCCTTTAGGAGCCAAGAATACTCTCTAAAACAGATTATCTACAAAGTTCTGTCTCTTTAGTGAAAAACGTCGTCTAGAAGTTATTATAGCGTCTCATAATTTATATTTACACCTTGAAAATGTTTGCTCGGTGCATGAGGCAATTCGGGGTGTATATATGAACAGTTGGAAACTCCCGGGTAGCATCTTTACCAATTCTTCGATGTCTTCAAATTATACCAGACGAGTATGATATTTAAATTTAAAATCCTACTCAGAAATAGCTCAGCCTATCGTCTATCGTTTTCTGTGGTGCCTGTATGAGCTAAGAATACTCTCTAAAACAGACTACCATCAAAGTTCAGCCTCTTTAGTAGAAAAACGTAGCCTAGAGGTTATTATAGCGTCTCATAATTTATATTTACACCTTGAAAATGGTTGCTGGGTGCATGAGGCAATTCGGGGTGTATATAAGCACAGTTTACAACTCCCGGGTAGGATCTTTACCTATTCTTCGATGTCTTCTAATTATACTAGACGAGTATGTAATTTTAAATTAAAAATCCAACTCAGAAGTAGCTCAGCCTAACGTCTATCGCATTCTGTGGTGCCTTTATGAGCCAATAATACTCTCTAAAACAGATTATCTACAAAGTTCTGTCTCTTTAGTGAAAACGTCGTCTAGAAGTTATTATAGTGTCTCATAATTTATATTTACACCTTGAAAATGTTTGCTCGGTGCATGAGGCAATTCGGGGTGTATATATATGCATAGTTTACAACTCCCGGGTAGCATCTTTACCAATTCTTCGATGTCTTCTAATTATACTAGACGAGTATGTAATTTTAAATTAAAAATCCAACTCAGAAGTAGGTCAGCCTAACGTCTATCGCTTTCTGTGGTGCCTTGATGAGCCAAAAATACTCTCTAAAACAGATTATCTACAAAGTTCTGTCTCTTTAGTGAAAAACGTCGTCTAGAAGTTATTATAGTGTCTCATAATTTATACTTACACCTTGAAAATGTTTGCTCGGTGCATGAGGCAATTCGGGGTGTATATATGCACAGTTTACAACTCCCGGGTAGGAACTTTACCAATTCTTCGATGTCTTCTAATTATACTAGACAAGTATGTAATTTTAAATTTAAAATCCTACTCAGAAGTAGCTCAGCCTATCGCCTATCGTTTTCTGTGGTGCCTGTATGAGCTAAGAATACTCTCTAAAACAGATTACCATCAAAGTTCAGCCTCTTTAGTAGAAAAACGTAACCTAGAGGTTATTATAGCGTCTCATAATTTATATTTACACCTTGAAAATGGTTGCTGGGTGCATGAGGCAATTCGGGGTGTATATAAGCACAGTTTACAACTCCCGGGTAGGATCTTTACCAATTCTTCGATGTCTTCTAATTATACTAGACAAGTATGTAATTTTAAATTAAAAATCCAACTCAGAAGTAGCTCTATCGCTTTCTGTGGTGCCTTTATGAGCCAAGAATACTCTCTAAAACAGATTATCTAAAAAGTTCTGTCTCTTTAGTGAAAAACGTCGTCTAGAAGTTATTATAGCGTCTCATAATTTATATTTACACCTTGAAAATGGTTGCTCGGTGCATGAGGCAATTCGGGGTGTATATATGCACAGTTTACAACTCCCGGGTAGGATCTTTACCAATTCTTCGATATCTTCTAATTATACTAGACGAGTATGTAATTTTAAATTAAAAATCCAACTCAGAAGTAGCTCAGCCTAACGTCTATCGCTTTCTGTGGTGCTTTTATGAGCCAAGAATACTCTCTAAAGCAGATTATCTACAAAGTTCTGTCTCTTTAGTGAAAAACGTCGTCTAGAAGTTATTATAGCGTCTCATAATTTATATTTACACCTTGAAAATGGTTGCTGGGTGCATGAGGCAATTCGGGGTGTATATAAGCACAGTTTACAACTCCCGGGTAGGATCTTTACCTATCCTTCGATGTCTTCTAATTATACTAGACGAGTATGTAATTTTAAATTAAAAATCCAACTCAGAAGTAGCTCAGCCTAACATCTATCGCATTCTGTGGTGCCTTTATGAGCCAAGAATACTCTCTAAAACAGATTATCTACAAAGTTCTGACTCTTTAGTGAAAAACGTCGTCTAGAAGTTATTATAGTGTCTCATAATTTATATTTACACCTTGAAAATGTTTGCTCGGTGCATGAGGCAATTCGGGGTGTATATATGCACAGTTTACAACTCCCGGGTAGGATCTTTACCAATTCTTCGATGTCTTCTAATTATACTAGACGAGTATGTAATTTTAAATTAAAAATCCAACTCAGAAGTAGGTCAGCCTAACGTCTATCGCTTTCTGTGGTGCCTTTATGAGCCAAGAATACTCTTTAAAACAGATTATCTACAAAGTTCTGTCTCTTTAGTGAAAAACGTCGTCTAGAAGTTATTATAGTGTCTCATAATTTATATTTACACCTTGAAAATGTTTGCTCGGTGCATGAGGCAATTCGGGGTGTATATATGCACAGTTTACAACTCCCGGGTAGGAACTTTACCAATTCTTCGATGTCTTCTAATTATACTAGACGAGTATGTAATTTTAAATTAAAAATCCAACTCAGAAGTAGGTCAGCCTATCGCCTATCGTTTTCTGTGGTGCCTGTATGAGCTAAGAATACTCTCTAAAACAGATTACCATCAAAGTTCAGCCTCTTTAGTAGAAAAACGTAACCTAGAGGTTATTATAGCGTCTCATAATTTATATTTACACCTTGAAAATGGTTGCTGGGTGCATGAGGCAATTCGGGGTGTATATAAGCACAGTTTACAACTCCCGGGTAGGATCTTTACCAATTCTTCGATGTCTTCTAATTATACTAGACGAGTATGTAATTTTAAATTAAAAATCCAACTCAGAAGTAGCTCTATCGCTTTCTGTGGTGCCTTTATGAGCCAAGAATACTCTCTAAAACAGATTATCTAAAAAGTTCTGTCTCTTTAGTGAAAAACGTCGTCTAGAAGTTATTATAGCGTCTCATAATTTATATTTACACCTTGAAAATGGTTGCTCGGTGCATGAGGCAATTCGGGGTGTATATAAGCACAGTTTACAACTCCCGGGTAGGATCTTTACCTATCCTTCGATGTCTTCTAATTATACTAGACGAGTATGTAATTTTAAATTAAAAATCCAACTCAGAAGTAGCTCAGCCTAACATCTATCGCATTCTGTGGTGCCTTTATGAGCCAAGAATACTCTCTAAAACAGATTATCTACAAAGTTCTGACTCTTTAGTAAAAAACGTCGTCTAGAAGTTATTATAGTGTCTCATAATTTATATTTACACCTTGAAAATGTTTGCTCGGTGCATGAGGCAATTCGGGGTGTTTATATGCACAGTTTACAACTCCCGGGTAGGATCTTTACCAATTCTTCGATGTCTTCTAATTATACTAGACGAGTATGTAATTTTAAATTAAAAATCCAACTCAGAAGTAGGTCAGCCTAACGTCTATCGCTTTCTGTGGTGCCTTTATGAGCCAAGAATACTCTTTAAAACAGATTATCTACAAAGTTCTGTCTCTTTAGTGAAAAACGTCGTCTAGAAGTTATTATAGTGTCTCATAATTTATATTTACACCTTGAAAATGTTTTCTCGGTGCATGAGGCAATTCGGGGTGTATATATGCACAGTTTACAACTCCCGGGTAGGAACTTTACCAATTCTTCGATGTCTTCTAATTATACTAGACAAGTATGTAAGTTTAAATTTAAAATCCTACTCAGAAGTAGCTCAGCCTATCGCCTATCGTTTTCTGTGGTGCCTGTATGAGCTAAGAATACTCTCTAAAACAGATTACCATCAAAGTTCAGCCTCTTTAGTAGAAAAACGTAGCCTAGAGGTTATTATAGCGTCTCATAATTTATATTTACACCTTGAAAATGGTTGCTGGGTGCATGAGGCAATTCGGGGTGTATATAAGCACAGTTTACAACTCCCGGGTAGGATCTTTACCAATTCTTCGATGTCTTCTAATTATACTAGACGAGTATGTAATTTTAAATTAAAAATCCAACTCAGAAGTAGCTCTATCGCTTTCTGTGGTGCCTTTATGAGCCAAGAATACTCTCTAAAACAGATTATCTACAAAGTTCTGTCTCTTTAGTGAAAAACGTCGTCTAGAAGTTATTATAGCGTCTCATAATTTATATTTACATCTTGAAAACGTTTGCTCGGTGCATGAGGCAATTCGGGGTGTATATAAGCACAGTTTACAACTCCCGGGTAGGATCTTTACCAATTCTTCGATGTCTTCTAATTATACTAGACGAGTATGTAATTTTAAATTAAAAATCCAACTCAGAAGTAGCTCAGCCTAACGTCTATCGCTTTCTGTGGTGCTTTTATGAGCCAAGAATACTCTCTAAAACAGATTATCTACAAAGTTCTGTCTCTTTAGTGAAAAACGTCGTCTAGAAGTTATTATAGCGTCTCATAATTTATATTTACACCTTGAAAATGGCTGCTCGGTGCATGAGGCAATTCGTGGTGTATATATGCACAGTTTAGACCTCCCGGGTAGGATCTTTACCAATTCTTCGATGTCTTCTAATTATACTTGACAAGTATGTAATTTTAAATTAAAAATCCAACTCAGAAGTAGCTCAGCCTAGCGTCTATCGCTTTCTGTGGTGCCTTTATGAGCCAAAAATACATTCTAAAACAGATTATCTTCAAAGTTCTGTCTCGTTAGTAAAAACGTCGTCTAGAAGTTATTATAGCATCTCATAATTTACATTTACACCTTGAAAATGGTTGCTCTCGGTGCATGAGGCAATTCGGGGTGTATATATGCACAGTTTACAACTCCCGGGTAGGATCTTTACCAATTCTTCGATGTCTTCTAATTATACTAGACGAGTATGTAAATTTAAATTAAAAAGCCAACTTAGAAGTAGCACAGCCTAACGTCTATGGCTTTCTGTGGTGCCTTTATGAGCCAAGAATTCTCTCTAAAACAGATTACCTTCAAAGTTCTCTCTCTTTAGTGAAAAACGTCGTCTGGAAGTTATTATAGCGTTTCATAATTTATATTTACACCTTGAAAATGGTTGCTCGGTGCATGAGGCAATTCGGGGTGAATATATGTACAGTTGACAACTCCCGGGTAGCATCTTTACCAATTCTACGATGTCTTCTAATTATACTAGACGAGTATGTTATTTAAATTTAAAATCCTTCTCAGAAGTAGCTCAGCCTAACGTCTATCGCTTTCTGTGGTGCCTTTATGAGCTAAGAATACTTTCTAAAACAGATTACCATCAAAGTTCAGTCTCTTTAGTAGAAAAATTTAGCCTAGAGGTTATTATAGCGTCTCATAATTTATATTTACACCTTGAAAATGGTTGCTCGGTGCATGAGGCATTTCGGGGTGTATATTTGCACAGTTTACAGCTCCCGGGTAGGATCTTTACCAATTCTTCGATGTCTTCTAATTATACCAGACGAGTATGTTATTTAAATTTCAAATCCTACTCAGAAGTAGCTCGCTTTCTGTGGTGCCTTTATGAGCTAAGAATACTCTCTAAAACAGATTACCATCAAATTCAGTCTCTTTAGTAGAAGAACGTCGCCTAGACGTTATTAAAACGTCTCGTAATTTATATTTACACCTTGAAAATGGTTGCTCGGTGCATGAGGCAATTCGGGGTGTATATATGAACAGTTGGAAACTCCCGGGTAGCATCTTTACCAATTCTTCGATGTCTTCAAATTATACCAGACGAGTATGATATTTAAATTTAAAATCCTACTCAGAAGTAGCTCAGCCTATCGTCTATCGTTTTCTGTGGTGCCTGTATGAGCTAGAATACTCTCTAAAACAGATTACCATCAAAGTTCAGCCTCTTTAGTAGAAAAACGTAGCCTAGAGGTTATTATAGAGTCTCATAATTTATATTTACACCTTGAAAATGGTTGCTGGATGCATGAGGCAATTCGGGGTGTATATAAGCACAGTTTACAACTCCCGGGTAGGATCTTTACCAATTCTTCGATGTCTTCTAATTAAACTAGACGAGTATGTAATTTTAAATTAAAAATCCAACTCAGAAGTAGCTCAGCCTAACGTCTATCGCTTTCTGTGGTGCCTTTAGGAGCCAAGAATACTCTCTAAAACAGATTATCTACAAAGTTCTGTCTCTTTAGTGAAAAACGTCGTCTAGAAGTTATTATAGCGTCTCATAATTTATATTTACACCTTGAAAATGTTTGCTCGGTGCATGAGGCAATTCGGGGTGTATATATGAACAGTTGGAAACTCCCGGGTAGCATCTTTACCAATTCTTCGATGTCTTCAAATTATACCAGACGAGTATGATATTTAAATTTAAAATCCTACTCAGAAATAGCTCAGCCTATCGTCTATCGTTTTCTGTGGTGCCTGTATGAGCTAAGAATACTCTCTAAAACAGACTACCATCAAAGTTCAGCCTCTTTAGTAGAAAAACGTAGCCTAGAGGTTATTATAGCGTCTCATAATTTATATTTACACCTTGAAAATGGTTGCTGGGTGCATGAGGCAATTCGGGGTGTATATAAGCACAGTTTAGAACTCCCGGGTAGGATCTTTACCTATTCTTCGATGTCTTCTAATTATACTAGACGAGTATGTAATTTTAAATTAAAAATCCAACTCAGAAGTAGCTCAGCCTAACGTCTATCGCATTCTGTGGTGCCTTTATGAGCCAATAATACTCTCTAAAACAGATTATCTACAAAGTTCTGTCTCTTTAGTGAAAAACGTCGTCTAGAAGTTATTATAGTGTCTCATAATTTATATTTACACCTTGAAAATGTTTGCTCGGTGCATGAGGCAATTCGGGGTGTATATATGCATAGTTTACAACTCCCGGGTAGCATCTTTACCAATTCTTCGATGTCTTCTAATTATACTAGACGAGTATGTAATTTTAAATTAAAAATCCAACTCAGAAGTAGGTCAGCCTATCGCCTATCGTTTTCTGTGGTGCCTGTATGAGCTAAGAATACTCTCTAAAACAGATTACCATCAAAGTTCAGCCTCTTTAGTAGAAAAACGTAACCTAGAGGTTATTATAGCGTCTCATAATTTATATTTACACCTTGAAAATGGTTGCTGGGTGCATGAGGCAATTCGGGGTGTATATAAGCACAGTTTACAACTCCCGGGTAGGATCTTTACCAATTCTTCGATGTCTTCTAATTATACTAGACGAGTATGTAATTTTAAATTAAAAATCCAACTCAGAAGTAGCTCTATCGCTTTCTGTGGTGCCTTTATGAGCCAAGAATACTCTCTAAAACAGATTATCTAAAAAGTTCTGTCTCTTTAGTGAAAAACGTCGTCTAGAAGTTATTATAGCGTCTCATAATTTATATTTACACCTTGAAAATGGTTGCTCGGTGAATGAGGCAATTCGGGGTGTATATATGCACAGTTTACAACTCCCGGGTAGGATCTTTACCAATTCTTCGATATCTTCTAATTATACTAGACGAGTATGTAATTTTAAATTAAAAATGCAACTCAGAAGTAGCTCAGCCTAACGTCTATCGCTTTCTGTGGTGCTTTTATGAGCCAAGAATACTCTCTAAAACAGATTATCTAAAAAGTTCTGTCTCTTTAGTGAAAAACGTCGTCTAGAAGTTATTATAGTGTCTCATAATTTATATTTACACCTTGAAAATGTTTGCTCGGTGCATGAGGCAATTCGGGGTGTATATATGCACAGTTTACAACTCCCGGGTAGGAACTTTACCAATTCTTCGATGTCTTCTAATTATACTAGACAAGTATGTAATTTTAAATTTAAAATCCTACTCAGAAGTAGCTCAGCCTATCGCCTATCGTTTTCTGTGGTGCCTGTATGAGCTAAGAATACTCTCTAAAACAGATTACCATCAAAGTTCAGCCTCTTTAGTAGAAAAACGTAGCCTAGAGGTTATTATAGCGTCTCATAATTTATATTTACACCTTGAAAATGGTTGCTGGGTGCATGAGGCAATTCGGGGTGTATATAAGCACAGTTTACAACTCCCGGGTAGGATCTTTACCAATTCTTCGATGTCTTCTAATTATACTAGACGAGTATGTAATTTTAAATTAAAAATCCAACTCAGAAGTAGCTCTATCGCTTTCTGTGGTGCCTTTATGAGCCAAGAATACTCTCTAAAACAGATTATCTACAAAGTTCTGTCTCTTTAGTGAAAAACGTCGTCTAGAAGTTATTATAGCGTCTCATAATTTATATTTACATCTTGAAAACGTTTGCTCGGTGCATGAGGCAATTCGGGGTGTATATAAGCACAGTTTACAACTCCCGGGTAGGATCTTTACCAATTCTTCGATGTCTTCTAATTATACTAGACGAGTATGTAATTTTAAATTAAAAATCCAACTCAGAAGTAGCTCAGCCTAACGTCTATCGCTTTCTGTGGTGCTTTTATGAGCCAAGAATACTCTCTAAAACAGATTATCTACAAAGTTCTGTCTCTTTAGTGAAAAACGTCGTCTAGAAGTTATTATAGCGTCTCATAATTTATATTTACACCTTGAAAATGGTTGCTCGGTGCATGAGGCAATTCGTGGTGTATATATGCACAGTTTAGACCTCCCGGGTAGGATCTTTACCAATTCTTCGATGTCTTCTAATTATACTTGACAAGTATGTAATTTTAAATTAAAAATCCAACTCAGAAGTAGCTCAGCCTAGCGTCTATCGCTTTCTGTGGTGCCTTTATGAGCCAAAAATACATTCTAAAACAGATTATCTTCAAAGTTCTGTCTCGTTAGTAAAAAACGTCGTCTAGAAGTTATTATAGCGTCTCATAATTTACATTTACACCTTGAAAATGGCTGCTCTCGGTGCATGAGGCAATTCGGGGTGTATATATGCACAGTTTACAACTCCCGGGTAGGATCTTTACCAATTCTTCGATGTCTTCTAATTATACTAGACGAGTATGTAAATTTAAATTAAAAAGCCAACTTAGAAGTAGCACAGCCTAACGTCTATGGCTTTCTGTGGTGCCTTTATGAGCCAAGAATTCTCTCTAAAACAGATTACCTTCAAAGTTCTCTCTCTTTAGTGAAAAACGTCGTCTGGAAGTTATTATAGCGTTTCATAATTTATATTTACACCTTGAAAATGGTTGCTCGGTGCATGAGGCAATTCGGGGTGAATATATGTACAGTTGACAACTCCCGGGTAGCATCTTTACCAATTCTACGATGTCTTCTAATTATACTAGACGAGTATGTTATTTAAATTTAAAATCCTTCTCAGAAGTAGCTCAGCCTAACGTCTATCGCTTTCTGTGGTGCCTTTATGAGCTAAGAATACTTTCTAAAACAGATTACCATCAAAGTTCAGTCTCTTTAGTAGAAAAATTTAGCCTAGAGGTTATTATAGCGTCTCATAATTTATATTTACACCTTGAAAATGGTTGCTCGGTGCATGAGGCAATTCGGGGTGTATATTTGCACAGTTTACAGCTCCCGGGTAGCATCTTTACCAATTCTTCGATGTCTTCTAATTATACCAGACGAGTATGTTATTTAAATTTAAAATCCTACTCAGAAGTAGCTCGCTTTCTGTGGTGCCTTTATGAGCTAATAATACTCTCTAAAACAGATTACCATCAAATTCAGTCTCTTTAGTAGAAGAACGTCGCCTAGACGTTATTAAAACGTCTCGTAATTTATATTTACACTTTGAAAATCGTTGCTCGGTGCATGAGGCAATTCGGGGTGTATATATGAACAGTTGGAAACTCCCGGGTAGCATCTTTACCAATTCTTCGATGTCTTCAAATTATACCAGACGAGTATGATATTTAAATTTAAAATCCTACTCAGAAGTAGCTCAGCCTATCGTCTATCGTTTTCTGTGGTGCCTGTATGAGCTAGAATACTCTCTAAAACAGATTACCATCAAAGTTCAGCCTCTTTAGTAGAAAAACGTAGCCTAGAGGTTATTATAGAGTCTCATAATTTATATTTACACCTTGAAAATGGTTGCTGGGTGCATGAGTCAATTCGGGGTGTATATAAGCACAGTTTACAACTCCCGGGTAGGATCTTTACCTATTCTTCGATGTCTTCTAATTAAACTAGACGAGTATGTAATTTTAAATTAAAAATCCAACTCAGAAGTAGCTCAGCCTAACGTCTATCGCATTCTGTGGTGCCTTTATGAGCCAATAATACTCTCTAAAACAGATTATCTACAAAGTTCTGTCTCTTTAGTGAAAAACGTCGTCTAGAAGTTATTATAGCGTCTCATAATTTATATTTACACCTTGAAAATGTTTGCTCGGTGCATGAGGCAATTCGGGGTGTATATATGCATAGTTTACAACTCCCGGGTAGCATCTTTACCAATTCTTCGATGTCTTCTAATTATACTAGACGAGTATGTAATTTTAAATTAAAAATCCAACTCAGAAGTAGGTCAGCCTAACGTCTATCGCTTTCTGTGGTGCCTTGATGAGCCAAAAATACTCTCTAAAACAGATTATCTACAAAGTTCTGTCTCTTTAGTGAAAAACGTCGTCTAGAAGTTATTATAGTGTCTCATAATTTATATTTACACCTTGAAAATGTTTGCTCGGTGCATGAGGCAATTCGGGGTGTATATATGCACAGTTTACAACTCCCGGGTAGGAACTTTACCAATTCTTCGATGTCTTCTAATTATACTAGACAAGTATGTAATTTTAAATTTAAAATCCTACTCAGAAGTAGCTCAGCCTATCGCCTATCGTTTTCTGTGGTGCCTGTATGAGCTAAGAATACTCTCTAAAACAGATTACCATCAAAGTTCAGCCTCTTTAGTAGAACAACGTAACCTAGAGGTTATTATAGCGTCTCATAATTTATATTTACACCTTGAAAATGGTTGCTGGGTGCATGAGGCAATTCGGGGTGTATATAAGCACAGTTTACAACTCCCGGGTAGGATCTTTACCAATTCTTCGATGTCTTCTAATTATACTAGACGAGTATGTAATTTTAAATTAAAAATCCAACTCAGAAGTAGCTCTATCGCTTTCTGTGGTGCCTTTATGAGCCAAGAATACTCTCTAAAACAGATTATCTAAAAAGTTCTGTCTCTTTAGTGAAAACCGTCGTCTAGAAGTTATTATAGCGTCTCATAATTTATATTTACACCTTGAAAATGGTTGCTCGGTGCATGAGGCAATTCGGGGTGTATATATGCACAGTTTACAACTCCCGGGTAAGATCTTTACCAATTCTTCGATATCTTCTAATTATACTAGACGAGTATGTAATTTTAAATTAAAAATCCAACTCAGAAGTAGCTCAGCCTAACGTCTATCGCTTTCTGTGGTGCTTTTATGAGCCAAGAATACTCTCTAAAACAGATTATCTACAAAGTTCTGTCTCTTTAGTGAAAAACGTCGTCTAGAAGTTATTATAGCGTCTCATAATTTATATTTACACCTTGAAAATGGTTGCTGGGTGCATGAGGCAATTCGGGGTGTATATAAGCACAGTTTACAACTCCCGGGTAGGATCTTTACCTATTCTTCGATGTCTTCTAATTATACTAGACGAGTATGTAATTTTAAATTAAAAATCCAACTCAGAAGTAGCTCAGCCTAACATCTATCGCATTCTGTGGTGCCTTTATGAGCCAAGAATACTCTCTAAAACAGATTATCTACAAAGTTCTGACTCTTTAGTGAAAAACGTCGTCTAGAAGTTATTATAGTGTCTCATAATTTATATTTACACCTTGAAAATGTTTGCTCGGTGCATGAGGCAATTCGGGGTGTATATATGCACAGTTTACAACTCCCGGGTAGGATCTTTACCAATTCTTCGATGTCTTCTAATTATACTAGACGAGTATGTAATTTTAAATTAAAAATCCAACTCAGAAGTAGGTCAGCCTAACGTCTATCGCTTTCTGTGGTGCCTTTATGAGCCAAGAATACCTACTCTCTAAAACAGATTATCTACAAAGTTCTGTCTCTTTAGTGAAAAACGTAGTCTAGAAGTTATTATAGTGTCTCATAATTTATATTTACACCTTGAAAATGTTTGCTCGGTGCATGAGGCAATTCGGGGTGTATATATGCACAGTTTACAACTCCCGGGTAGGAACTTTACCAATTCTTCGATGTCTTCTAATTATACTAGACAAGTATGTAATTTTAAATTTAAAATCCTACTCAGAAGTAGCTCAGCCTATCGCCTATCGTTTTCTGTGGTGCCTGTATGAGCTAAGAATACTCTCTAAAACAGATTACCATCAAAGTTCAGCCTCTTTAGTAGAAAAACGTAGCCTAGAGGTTATTATAGCGTCTCATAATTTATATTTACACATTGAAAATGGTTGCTGGGTGCATGAGGCAATTCGGGGTGTATATAAGCACAGTTTACAACTCCCGGGTAGGATCTTTACCAATTCTTCGATGTCTTCTAATTATACTAGACGAGTATGTAATTTTAAATTAAAAATCCAACTCAGAAGTAGCTCTATCGCTTTCTGTGGTGCCTTTATGAGCCAAGAATACTCTCTAAAACAGATTATCTACAAAGTTCTGTCTCTTTAGTGAAAAACGTCGTCTAGAAGTTATTATAGCGTCTCATAATTTATATTTACATCTTGAAAACGTTTGCTCGGTGCATGAGGCAATTCGGGGTGTATATAAGCACAGTTTACAACTCCCGGGTAGGATCTTTACCAATTCTTCGATGTCTTCTAATTATACTAGACGAGTATGTAATTTTAAATTAAAAATCCAACTCAGAAGTAGCTCAGCCTAACGTCTATCGCTTTCTGTGGTGCTTTTATGAGCCAAGAATACTCTCTAAAACAGATTATCTACAAAGTTCTGTCTCTTTAGTGAAAAACATCGTCTAGAAGTTATTATAGCGTCTCATAATTTATATTTACACCTTGAAAATGGTTGCTCGGTGCATGAGGCAATTCGTGGTGTATATATGCACAGTTTAGACCTCCCGGGTAGTATCTTTACCAATTCTTCGATGTCTTCTAATTATACTTGACAAGTATGTAATTTTAAATTAAAAATCCAACTCAGAAGTAGCTCAGCCTAGCGTCTATCGCTTTCTGTGGTGCCTTTATGAGCCAAAAATACATTCTAAAACAGATTATCTTCAAAGTTCTGTCTCGTTAGTAAAAAACGTCGTCTAGAAGTTATTATAGCGTCTCATAATTTACATTTACACATTGAAAATGGTTGCTCTCGGTGCATGAGGCAATTCGGGGTGTATATATGCACAGTTTACAACTCCCGGGTAGGATCTTTACCAATTCTTCGATGTCTTCTAAGTATACTAGACGAGTATGTAAATTTAAATTAAAAAGCCAACTTAGAAGTAGCACAGCCTAACGTCTATGGCTTTCTGTGGTGCCTTTATGAGCCAAGAATTCTCTCTAAAACAGATTACCTTCAAAGTTCTCTCTCTTTAGTGAAAAACGTCGTCTGGAAGTTATTATAGCGTTTCATAATTTATATTTACACCTTGAAAATGGTTGCTCGGTGCATGAGGCAATTCGGGGTGAATATATGTACAGTTGACAACTCCCGGGTAGCATCTTTACCAATTCTACGATGTCTTCTAATTATACTAGACGAGTATGTTATTTAAATTTAAAATCCTTCTCAGAAGTAGCTCAGCCTAACGTCTATCGCTTTCTGTGGTGCCTTTATGAGCTAAGAATACTTTCTAAAACAGATTACCATCAAAGTTCAGTCTCTTTAGTAGAAAAATTTAGCCTAGAGGTTATTATAGCGTCTCATAATTTATATTTACACCTTGAAAATGGTTGCTCGGTGCATGAGGCAATTCGGGGTGTATATTTGCACAGTTTACAGCTCCCGGGTAGCATCTTTACCAATTCTTCGATGTCTTCTAATTATACCAGACGAGTATGTTATTTAAATTTAAAATCCTACTCAGAAGTAGCTCGCTTTCTGTGGTGCCTTTATGAGCTAAGAATACTCTCTAAAACAGATTACCATCAAATTCAGTCTCTTTAGTAGAAGAACGTCGCCTAGACGTTATTAAAACGTCTCGTAATTTATATTTACACCTTGAAAATGGTTGCTCGGTGCATGAGGCAATTCGGGGTGTATATATGAACAGTTGGAAACTCCCGGGTAGCATCTTTACCAATTCTTCGATGTCTTCAAATTATACCAGACGAGTATGATATTTAAATTTAAAATCCTACTCAGAAGTAGCTCAGCCTATCGTCTATCGTTTTCTGTGGTGCCTGTATGAGCTAGAATACTCTCTAAAACAGATTACCATCAAAGTTCAGCCTCTTTAGTAGAAAAACGTAGCCTAGAGGTTATTATAGAGTCTCATAATTTATATTTACACCTTGAAAATGGTTGCTGGATGCATGAGGCAATTCGGGGTGTATATAAGCACAGTTTACAACTCCCGGGTAGGATCTTTACCAATTCTTCGATGTCTTCTAATTAAACTAGACGAGTATGTAATTTTAAATTAAAAATCCAACTCAGAAGTAGCTCAGCCTAACGTCTATCGCTTTCTGTGGTGCCTTTAGGAGCCAAGAATACTCTCTAAAACAGATTATCTACAAAGTTCTGTCTCTTTAGTGAAAAACGTCGTCTAGAAGTTATTATAGCGTCTCATAATTTATATTTACACCTTGAAAATGTTTGCTCGGTGCATGAGGCAATTCGGGGTGTATATATGAACAGTTGGAAACTCCCGGGTAGCATCTTTACCAATTCTTCGATGTCTTCAAATTATACCAGACGAGTATGATATTTAAATTTAAAATCCTACTCAGAAATAGCTCAGCCTATCGTCTATCGTTTTCTGTGGTGCCTGTATGAGCTAGAATACTCTCTAAAACAGACTACCATCAAAGTTCAGCCTCTTTAGTAGAAAAACGTAGCCTAGAGGTTATTATAGCGTCTCATAATTTATATTTACACCTTGAAAATGGTTGCTGGGTGCATGAGGCAATTCGGGGTGTATATAAGCACAGTTTACAACTCCCGGGTAGGATCTTTACCTATTCTTCGATGTCTTCTAATTATACTAGACGAGTATGTAATTTTAAATTAAAAATCCAACTCAGAAGTAGCTCAGCCTAACGTCTATCGCATTCTGTGGTGCTTTTATGAGCCAATAATACTCTCTAAAACAGATTATCTACAAAGTTCTGTCTCTTTAGTGAAAAACGTCGTCTAGAAGTTATTATAGTGTCTCATAATTTATATTTACACCTTGAAAATGTTTGCTCGGTGCATGAGGCAATTCGGGGTGTATATATGCACAGTTTACAACTCCCGGGTAGGATCTTTACCAATTCTTCGATGTCTTCTAATTATACTAGACGAGTATGTAATTTTAAATTAAAAATCCAACTCAGAAGTAGGTCAGCCTAACGTCTATCGCTTTCTGTGGTGCCTTTATGAGCCAAGAATACTCTCTAAAACAGATTATCTACAAAGTTCTGTCTCTTTAGTGAAAAACGTAGTCTAGAAGTTATTATAGTGTCTCATAATTTATATTTACACCTTGAAAATGTTTGCTCGGTGCATGAGGCAATTCGGGGTGTATATATGCACAGTTTACAACTCCCGGGTAGGAACTTTACCAATTCTTCGATGTCTTCTAATTATACTAGACAAGTATGTAATTTTAAATTTAAAATCCTACTCAGAAGTAGCTCAGCCTATCGCCTATCGTTTTCTGTGGTGCCTGTATGAGCTAAGAATACTCTCTAAAACAGATTACCATCAAAGTTCAGCCTCTTTAGTAGAAAAACGTAGCCTAGAGGTTATTATAGCGTCTCATAATTTATATTTACACATTGAAAATGGTTGCTGGGTGCATGAGGCAATTCGGGGTGTATATAAGCACAGTTTACAACTCCCGGGTAGGATCTTTACCAATTCTTCGATGTCTTCTAATTATACTAGACGAGTATGTAATTTTAAATTAAAAATCCAACTCAGAAGTAGCTCTATCGCTTTCTGTGGTGCCTTTATGAGCCAAGAATACTCTCTAAAACAGATTATCTACAAAGTTCTGTCTCTTTAGTGAAAAACGTCGTCTAGAAGTTATTATAGCGTCTCATAATTTATATTTACATCTTGAAAACGTTTGCTCGGTGCATGAGGCAATTCGGGGTGTATATAAGCACAGTTTACAACTCCCGGGTAGGATCTTTACCAATTCTTCGATGTCTTCTAATTATACTAGACGAGTATGTAATTTTAAATTAAAAATCCAACTCAGAAGTAGCTCAGCCTAACGTCTATCGCTTTCTGTGGTGCTTTTATGAGCCAAGAATACTCTCTAAAACAGATTATCTACAAAGTTCTGTCTCTTTAGTGAAAAACATCGTCTAGAAGTTATTATAGCGTCTCATAATTTATATTTACACCTTGAAAATGGTTGCTCGGTGCATGAGGCAATTCGTGGTGTATATATGCACAGTTTAGACCTCCCGGGTAGGATCTTTACCAATTCTTCGATGTCTTCTAATTATACTTGACAAGTATGTAATTTTAAATTAAAAATCCAACTCAGAAGTAGCTCAGCCTAGCGTCTATCGCTTTCTGTGGTGCCTTTATGAGCCAAAAATACATTCTAAAACAGATTATCTTCAAAGTTCTGTCTCGTTAGTAAAAAACGTCGTCTAGAAGTTATTATAGCGTCTCATAATTTACATTTACACATTGAAAATGGTTGCTCTCGGTGCATGAGGCAATTCGGGGTGTATATATGCACAGTTTACAACTCCCGGGTAGGATCTTTACCAATTCTTCGATGTCTTCTAATTATACTAGACGAGTATGTAAATTTAAATTAAAAAGCCAACTTAGAAGTAGCACAGCCTAACGTCTATGGCTTTCTGTGGTGCCTTTATGAGCCAAGAATTCTCTCTAAAACAGATTACCTTCAAAGTTCTCTCTCTTTAGTGAAAAACGTCGTCTGGAAGTTATTATAGCGTTTCATAATTTATATTTACACCTTGAAAATGGTTGCTCGGTGCATGAGGCAATTCGGGGTGAATATATGTACAGTTGACAACTCCCGGGTAGCATCTTTACCAATTCTACGATGTCTTCTAATTATACTAGACGAGTATGTTATTTAAATTTAAAATCCTTCTCAGAAGTAGCTCAGCCTAACGTCTATCGCTTTCTGTGGTGCCTTTATGAGCTAAGAATACTTTCTAAAACAGATTACCATCAAAGTTCAGTCTCTTTAGTAGAAAAATTTAGCCTAGAGGTTATTATAGCGTCTCATAATTTATATTTACACCTTGAAAATGGTTGCTCGGTGCATGAGGCAATTCGGGGTGTATATTTGCACAGTTTACAGCTCCCGGGTAGCATCTTTACCAATTCTTCGATGTCTTCTAATTATACCAGACGAGTATGTTATTTAAATTTAAAATCCTACTCAGAAGTAGCTCGCTTTCTGTGGTGCCTTTATGAGCTAAGAATACTCTCTAAAACAGATTACCATCAAATTCAGTCTCTTTAGTAGAAGAACGTCGCCTAGACGTTATTAAAACATCTCGTAATTTATATTTACACCTTGAAAATGGTTGCTCGGTGCATGAGGCAATTCGGGGTGTATATATGAACAGTTGGAAACTCCCGGGTAGCATCTTTACCAATTCTTCGATGTCTTCAAATTATACCAGACGAGTATGATATTTAAATTTAAAATCCTACTCAGAAGTAGCTCAGCCTATCGTCTATCGTTTTCTGTGGTGCCTGTATGAGCTAGAATACTCTCTAAAACAGATTACCATCAAAGTTCAGCCTCTTTAGTAGAAAAACGTAGCCTAGAGGTTATTATAGAGTCTCATAATTTATATTTACACCTTGAAAATGGTTGCTGGATGCATGAGGCAATTCGGGGTGTATATAAGCACAGTTTACAACTCCCGGGTAGGATCTTTACCAATTCTTCGATGTCTTCTAATTAAACTAGACGAGTATGTAATTTTAAATTAAAAATCCAACTCAGAAGTAGCTCAGCCTAACGTCTATCGCTTTCTGTGGTGCCTTTAGGAGCCAAGAATACTCTCTAAAACAGATTATCTACAAAGTTCTGTCTCTTTAGTGAAAAACGTCGTCTAGAAGTTATTATAGCGTCTCATAATTTATATTTACACCTTGAAAATGTTTGCTCGGTGCATGAGGCAATTCGGGGTGTATATATGAACAGTTGGAAACTCCCGGGTAGCATCTTTACCAATTCTTCGATGTCTTCAAATTATACCAGACGAGTATGATATTTAAATTTAAAATCCTACTCAGAAATAGCTCAGCCTATCGTCTATCGTTTTCTGTGGTGCCTGTATGAGCTAGAATACTCTCTAAAACAGACTACCATCAAAGTTCAGCCTCTTTAGTAGAAAAACGTAGCCTAGAGGTTATTATAGCGTCTCATAATTTATATTTACACCTTGAAAATGGTTGCTGGGTGCATGAGGCAATTCGGGGTGTATATAAGCACAGTTTACAACTCCCGGGTAGGATCTTTACCTATTCTTCGATGTCTTCTAATTATACTAGACGAGTATGTAATTTTAAATTAAAAATCCAACTCAGAAGTAGCTCAGCCTAACGTCTATCGCATTCTGTGGTGCTTTTATGAGCCAATAATACTCTCTAAAACAGATTATCTACAAAGTTCTGTCTCTTTAGTGAAAAACGTCGTCTAGAAGTTATTATAGTGTCTCATAATTTATATTTACACCTTGAAAATGTTTGCTCGGTGCATGAGGCAATTCGGGGTGTATATATGCACAGTTTAGACCTCCCGGGTAGGATCTTTACCAATTCTTCGATGTCTTCTAATTATACTTGACAAGTATGTAATTTTAAATTAAAAATCCAACTCAGAAGTAGCTCAGCCTAGCGTCTATCGCTTTCTGTGGTGCCTTTATGAGCCAAAAATACATTCTAAAACAGATTATCTTCAAAGTTCTGTCTCGTTAGTAAAAAACGTCGTCTAGAAGTTATTATAGCGTCTCATAATTTACATTTACACCTTGAAAATGGTTGCTCTCGGTGCATGAGGCAATTCGGGGTGTATATATGCACAGTTTACAACTCCCGGGTAGGATCTTTACCAATTCTTCGATGTCTTCTAATTATACTAGACGAGTATGTAAATTTAAATTAAAAAGCCAACTTAGAAGTAGCACAGCCTAACGTCTATGGCTTTCTGTGGTGCCTTTATGAGCCAAGAATTCTCTCTAAAACAGATTACCTTCAAAGTTCTCTCTCTTTAGTGAAAAACGTCGTCTGGAAGTTATTATAGCGTTTCATAATTTATATTTACACCTTGAAAATGGTTGCTCGGTGCATGAGGCAATTCGGGGTGAATATATGTACAGTTGACAACTCCCGGGTAGCATCTTTACCAATTCTACGATGTCTTCTAATTATACTAGACGAGTATGTTATTTAAATTTAAAATCCTTCTCAGAAGTAGCTCAGCCTAACGTCTATCGCTTTCTGTGGTGCCTTTATGAGCTAAGAATACTTTCTAAAACAGATTACCATCAAAGTTCAGTCTCTTTAGTAGAAAAATTTAGCCTAGAGGTTATTATAGCGTCTCATAATTTATATTTACACCTTGAAAATGGTTGCTCGGTGCATGAGGCAATTCGGGGTGTATATTTGCACAGTTTACAGCTCCCGGGTAGGATCTTTACCAATTCTACGATGTCTTCTAATTATACTAGACGAGTATGTTATTTAAATTTAAAATCCTACTCAGAAGTAGCTCGCTTTCTGTGGTGCCTTTATGAGCTAAGAATACTCTCTAAAACAGATTACCATCAAATTCAGTCTCTTTAGTAGAAGAACGTCGCCTAGACGTTATTAAAACGTCTCGTAATTTATATTTACACCTTGAAAATGGTTGCTCGGTGCATGAGGCAATTCGGGGTGTATATTTGCACAGTTTACAGCTCCCGGGTAGGATCTTTACCAATTCTTCGATGTCTTCTAATTATACTAGACGAGTATGTTATTTAAATTTAAAATCCTACTCAGAAGTAGCTCGCTTTCTGTGGTGCCTTTATGAGCTAAGAATACTCTCTAAAACAGATTACCATCAAATTCAGTCTCTTTAGTAGAAGAACGTCGCCTAGACGTTATTAAAACGTCTCGTAATTTATATTTACACCTTGAAAATGGTTGCTCGGTGCATGAGGCAATTCGGGGTGTATATTTGCACAGTTTACAGCTCCCGGGTAGCATCTTTACCAATTCTACGATGTCTTCTAATTATACTAGACGAGTATGTTATTTAAATTTAAAATCCTACTCAGAAGTAGCTCGCTTTCTGTGGTGCCTTTATGAGCTAAGAATACTCTCTAAAACAGATTACCATCAAATTCAGTCTCTTTAGTAGAAGAACGTCGCCTAGACGTTATTAAAACGTCTCGTAATTTATATTTACACCTTGAAAATGGTTGCTCGGTGCATGAGGCAATTCGGGGTGTATATATGAAAAGTTGGAAACTCCCGGGTAGCATCTTTACCAATTCTTCGATGTCTTCAAATTATACCAGACGAGTATGATATTTAAATTTAAAATCCTACTCAGAAGTAGCTCAGCCTATCGTCTATCGTTTTCTGTGGTGCCTGTATGAGCTAGAATACTCTCTAAAACAGATTACCATCAAAGTTCAGCCTCTTTAGTAGAAAAACGTAGCCTAGAGGTTATTATAGAGTCTCATAATTTATATTTACACCTTGAAAATGGTTGCTGGATGCATGAGGCAATTCGGGGTGTATATAAGCACAGTTTACAACTCCCGGGTAGGATCTTTACCAATTCTTCGATGTCTTCTAATTAAACTAGACGAGTATGTAATTTTAAATTAAAAATCCAACTCAGAAGTAGCTCAGCCTAACGTCTATCGCTTTCTGTGGTTCCTTTAGGAGCCAAGAATACTCTCTAAAACAGATTATCTACAAAGTTCTGTCTCTTTAGTGAAAAACGTCGTCTAGAAGTTATTATAGCGTCTCATAATTTATATTTACACCTTGAAAATGTTTGCTCGGTGCATGAGGCAATTCGGGGTGTATATATGAACAGTTGGAAACTCCCGGGTAGCATCTTTACCAATTCTTCGATGTCTTCAAATTATACCAGACGAGTATGATATTTAAATTTAAAATCCTACTCAGAAGTAGCTCAGCCTATCGTCTATCGTTTTCTGTGGTGCCTGTATGAGCTAGAATACTCTCTAAAACAGACTACCATCAAAGTTCAGCCTCTTTAGTAGAAAAACGTAGCCTAGAGGTTATTATAGCGTCTCATAATTTATATTTACACCTTGAAAATGGTTGCTGGGTGCATGAGGCAATTCGGGGTGTATATAAGCACAGTTTACAACTCCCGGGTAGGATCTTTACCTATTCTTCGATGTCTTCTAATTATACTAGACGAGTATGTAATTTTAAATTAAAAATCCAACTCAGAAGTAGCTCAGCCTAACGTCTATCGCATTCTGTGGTGCCTTTATGAGCCAATAATACTCTCTAAAACAGATTATCTACAAAGTTCTGTCTCTTTAGTGAAAAACGTCGTCTAGAAGTTATTATAGTGTCTCATAATTTATATTTACACCTTGAAAATGTTTGCTCGGTGCATGAGGCAATTCGGGGTGTATATATGCACAGTTTAGACCTCCCGGGTAGGATCTTTACCAATTCTTCGATGTCTTCTAATTATACTTGACAAGTATGTAATTTTAAATTAAAATCCAACTCAGAAGTAGCTCAGCCTAGCGTCTATCGCTTTCTGTGGTGCCTTTATGAGCCAAAAATACATTCTAAAACAGATTATCTTCAAAGTTCTGTCTCGTTAGTAAAAAACGTCGTCTAGAAGTTATTATAGCGTCTCATAATTTACATTTACACCTTGAAAATGGTTGCTCTCGGTGCATGAGGCAATTCGGGGTGTATATATGCACAGTTTACAACTCCCGGGTAGGATCTTTACCAATTCTTCGATGTCTTCTAATTATACTAGACGAGTATGTAAATTTAAATTAAAAAGCCAACTTAGAAGTAGCACAGCCTAACGTCTATGGCTTTCTGTGGTGCCTTTATGAGCCAAGAATTCTCTCTAAAACAGATTACCTTCAAAGTTCTCTCTCTTTAGTGAAAAACGTCGTCTGGAAGTTATTATAGCGTTTCATAATTTATATTTACACCTTGAAAATGGTTGCTCGGTGCATGAGGCAATTCGGGGTGAATATATGTACAGTTGACAACTCCCGGGTAGCATCTTTACCAATTCTACGATGTCTTCTAATTATACTAGACGAGTATGTTATTTAAATTTAAAATCCTTCTCAGAAGTAGCTCAGCCTAACGTCTATCGCTTTCTGTGGTGCCTTTATGAGCTAAGAATACTTTCTAAAACAGATTACCATCAAAGTTCAGTCTCTTTAGTAGAAAAATTTAGCCTAGAGGTTATTATAGCGTCTCATAATTTATATTTACACCTTGAAAATGGTTGCTCGGTGCATGAGGCAATTCGGGGTGTATATTTGCACAGTTTACAGCTCCCGGGTAGCATCTTTACCAATTCTTCGATGTCTTCTAATTATACCAGACGAGTATGTTATTTAAATTTAAAATCCTACTCAGAAGTAGCTCGCTTTCTGTGGTGCCTTTATGAGCTAAGAATACTCTCTAAAACAGATTACCATCAAATTCAGTCTCTTTAGTAGAAGAACGTCGCCTAGACGTTATTAAAACGTCTCGTAATTTATATTTACACCTTGAAAATGGTTGCTCGGTGCATGAGGCAATTCGGGGTGTATATATGAACAGTTGGAAACTCCCGGGTAGGATCTTTACCAATTCTTCGATGTCTTCAAATTATACCAGACGAGTATGATATTTAAATTTAAAATCCTACTCAGAAGTAGCTCAGCCTATCGTCTATCGTTTTCTGTGGTGCCTGTATGAGCTAGAATACTCTCTAAAACAGATTACCATCAAAGTTCAGCCTCTTTAGTAGAAAAACGTAGCCTAGAGGTTATTATAGAGTCTCATAATTTATATTTACACCTTGAAAATGGTTGCTGGATGCATGAGGCAATTCGGGGTGTATATAAGCACAGTTTACAACTCCCGGGTAGGATCTTTACCAATTCTTCGATGTCTTCTAATTAAACTAGACGAGTATGTAATTTTAAATTAAAAATCCAACTCAGAAGTAGCTCAGCCTAACGTCTATCGCTTTCTGTGGTGCCTTTAGGAGCCAAGAATACTCTCTAAAACAGATTATCTACAAAGTACCTCCCATTTTCAGCATCTCCGCCGCTATGCCTTTTTCTTCCAGGCTTTTATTGTTTCTCAATTTATTACTCGCCATACTTATTTCTTCTTCATCAGGTGCTGCTTCGATATTCATAATTTGGTTCTTAACATTTCTATTTTCTCTTTATCTTCCTCCAAACTTTCCTCATCTTCTTCCTCATTTAAGATCTTTTCAAAATGCTCTTTCCATATATTTAATTTTTCTTCTGTATCCCCTAATAGTTTACCTTCTTTGCTTTTATAAATTATCGTTTTGTGGCTCTTGTGCTTTTTTACTTCCTTTTACAATAAAGGAAGTATTGGATTCACCCCAAAAATTCTAAATTGAGTTTTCAACAGATCTTCACGTTTTAGAGTCCCCTGATCCCAAAAAACATATTTTTTTTCATTGGTCTGTGTGTCTGTCTGTGTGTCTGTCTGTGTGTCTGTCTGTCTGTCTGTCTGTGAACAGAATATCTCAAAAACGAAAAGAGGTATGGCGTTGAAACTTCGTATATAAGTTTTGTATACTATGTAGATGCGACAGCAAGCTTTTGAAGAAAATCGCATTACCGGAACTAGGTGTTTACTCTTGTGATTTTTATAGTTATAGTTATTATAGTGTCTCATAATTTATATTTACACCTTGAAAATGTTTGCTCGGTGCATGAGGCAATTCGGGGTGTATATATGCACAGTTTACAACTCCCGGGTAGGAACTTTACCAATTCTTCGATGTCTTCTAATTATACTAGACAAGTATGTAATTTTAAATTTAAAATCCTACTCAGAAGTAGCTCAGCCTATCGCCTATCGTTTTCTGTGGTGCCTGTATGAGCTAAGAATACTCTCTAAAACAGATTACCATCAAAGTTCAGCCTCTTTAGTAGAAAAACGTAACCTAGAGGTTATTATAGCGTCTCATAATTTATATTTACACCTTGAAAATGGTTGCTCGGTGCATGAGGCAATTCGGGGTGTATATTTGCACAGTTTACAGCTCCCGGGTAGCATCTTTACCAATTCTTCGATGTCTTCTAATTATACCAGACGAGTATGTTATTTAAATTTAAAATCCTACTCAGAAGTAGCTCGCTTTCTGTGGTGCCTTTATGAGCTAAGAATACTCTCTAAAACAGATTACCATCAAATTCAGTCTCTTTAGTAGAAGAACGTCGCCTAGACGTTATTAAAACGTCTCGTAATTTATATTTACACCTTGAAAATGGTTGCTCGGTGCATGAGGCAATTCGGGGTGTATATATGAACAGTTGGAAACTCCCGGGTAGTTTATGTTTTTTTGTTTTTTTTTTTTTTGACTTTTTTTTAATTTTTTTTTTATTGATTTTTATTCTATTTTGATTTTGTCTTTTTCTATTGAGATTATTTTTTTTATTAGATGAGAGAGATCTAGAATACTCTCTAAAACAGATTACCATCAAAGTTCAGCCTCTTTAGTAGAAAAACGTAGCCTAGAGGTTATTATAGAGTCTCATAATTTATATTTACACCTTGAAAATGGTTGCTGGATGCATGAGGCAATTCGGGGTGTATATAAGCACAGTTTACAACTCCCGGGTAGGATCTTTACCAATTCTTCGATGTCTTCTAATTAAACTAGACGAGTATGTAATTTTAAATTAAAAATCCAACTCAGAAGTAGCTCAGCCTAACGTCTATCGCTTTCTGTGGTGCCTTTAGGAGCCAAGAATACTCTCTAAAACAGATTATCTACAAAGTACCTCCCATTTTCAGCATCTCCGCCCGCTATGCCTTTTTCTCCAGGCTTTTATTGTTTCTCAATTTATTATCGCCATACTTATTTCTTCTTCATCAGGTGCTGCTTCGATATTCATAATTTGGTTCTTAACATTTCTATTTTCTCTTTATCTTCCTCCAAACTTTCCTCATCTTCTTCCTCATTTAAGATCTTTTCAAAATGCTCTTTCCATATATTTAATTTTTCTTCTGTATCCCCTAATAGTTTACCTTCTTTGCTTTTATAAATTATCGTTTTGTGGCTCTTGTGCTTTTTTACTTCCTTTTACAATAAAGGAAGTATTGGATTCACCCCAAAAATTCTAATTGAGTTTCAACAGATCTTCACGTTTTAGAGTCCCCTGATCCCAAAAAACATATTTTTTTTCATTGGTCTGTGTGTCTGTCTGTGTGTCTGTCTGTGTGTCTGTCTGTCTGTCTGTCTGTGAACAGAATATCTCAAAAACGAAAAGAGGTATGGCGTTGAAACTTCGTATATAAGTTTTGTATACTATGTAGATGCGACAGCAAGCTTTTGAAGAAAATCGCATTACCGGAACTAGGTGTTTACTCTTGTGATTTTTATAGTTATAGTTATTATAGTGTCTCATAATTTATATTTACACCTTGAAAATGTTTGCTCGGTGCATGAGGCAATTCGGGGTGTATATATGCACAGTTTACAACTCCCGGGTAGGAACTTTACCAATTCTTCGATGTCTTCTAATTATACTAGACAAGTATGTAATTTTAAATTTAAAATCCTACTCAGAAGTAGCTCAGCCTATCGCCTATCGTTTTCTGTGGTGCCTGTATGAGCTAAGAATACTCTCTAAAACAGATTACCATCAAAGTTCAGCCTCTTTAGTAGAAAACGTAACCTAGAGGTTATTATAGCGTCTCATAATTTATATTTACACCTTGAAAATGGTTGCTGGGTGCATGAGGCAATTCGGGGTGTATATAAGCACAGTTTACAACTCCCGGGTAGGATCTTTACCAATTCTTCGATGTCTTCTAATTATACTAGACGAGTATGTAATTTTAAATTAAAAATCCAACTCAGAAGTAGCTCTATCGCTTTCTGTGGTGCCTTTATGAGCCAAGAATACTCTCTAAAACAGATTATATAAAAAGTTCTGTCTCTTTAGTGAAAAACGTCGTCTAGAAGTTATTATAGCGTCTCATAATTTATATTTACACCTTGAAAATGGTTGCTCGGTGCATGAGGCAATTCGGGGTGTATATATGCACAGTTTACAACTCCCGGGTAGGTTCTTTACCAATTCTTCGATATCTTCTAATTATACTAGACGAGTATGTAATTTTAATTAAAAATCCAACTCAGAAGTAGCTCAGGCCTAACGTCTATCGCTTTCTGTGGTGCTTTTATGAGCCAAGAATACTCTCTAAAACAGATTATCTACAAAGTTCTGTCTCTTAGTGAAAAACGTCGTCTAGAAGTTATTATAGCGTCTCATAATTTATATTTACACCTTGAAATGGTTGCTCGGTGCATGAGGCAATTCGGGGTGTATAAATGCACAGTTTACAACTCCCGCGTAGGATCTTTACCAATTCTTCGATATCTTCTAATTATACTAGACGAGTATGTAATTTTAAATTAAAAATCCAACTCAGAAGTAGCTCAACCTAACGTCTATCGCTTTCTGTGGTGCCTTTATGAGCCAAGAATACTCTCTAAAACAGATTATCTTCAAAGTTCTGTCTCTTTAGTGAGAAACGTCCTCTAGAAGTTATTATAGCGTCTCATAATTTATATTTACACCTTGAAAATGGTTGCTCGGTGCATGAGGCCATTTGGGGTGTATATATGCACAGTTTAGACCTCCCGGGTAGGATCTTTACCAATTCTTCGATGTCTTCTAATTATACTAGACAAGTATGTAATTTTAAATTAAAAATCCAACTCAGAAGTAGCTCAGCCTAGCGTCTATCGCTTTCTGTGGTGCCTTTATGAGCCAAGAATACACTCTAAAACAGATTATCTTCAAAGTTCTGTCTCTTTAGTAAAAAACGTCGTCTAGAAGTTATTATAGCGTCTCATAATTTACATTTACACCTTGAAAATGGTTGCTCGGTGCATGAGGCAATTCGGGGTGTATATATGCACAGTTTACAACTCCCGGGTAGGATCTTTACCAATTCTTCGATGTCTTCTAATTATACTAGACGAGTATGTAAATTTAAATTAAAAAGCCAACTTAGAAGTAGCACAGCCTAACGTCTATCGCTTTCTGTGGTGCCTTTATGAGCCAAGAATTCTCTCTAAAACAGATTACCTTCAAAGTTCTGTCTCTTTAGTGAAAAACGTCGTCTGGAAGTTATTATAGCGTCTTATAATTTATATTTACACCTTGAAAATGGTTGCTCGGTGCATGAGGCAATTCGGGGTGAATATATGTACAGTTGACAACTCCCGGGTAGGATCTTTACCAATTCTTCGATGTCTTCTAATTATACTAGACGAGTATGTAATTTTAAATTAAAAAACCAACTCAGAAGTAGCTCAGCCTAACGTCTATCGCTTTCTGTGGTGCCTTTATGAGCCAAGAATACTCTCTAAAGCAGATTACCTACAAAGTTCTGTCTCTTTAGTGAAAAACGTCGTCTAGAAGTTATTATAGCGTCTCATAATTTATATTTACACCTTGAAAATGGTTGCTCGGTGCATGAGGCAATTTGGGGTGTATATATGCACAGTTTACAACTCCCGGGTAGAATCTTTACCAATTCTTCGATGTCTTCTAATTATACTAGACGAATATGTAATTTTAAATTAAAAATCCATCTCAGAAGTAGCTCAGCCTAACGTCTATCGTTTTCTGTGGTGCCTGTATGAGCTAATAATACTCTCTAAAACAGATTACCATCAAAGTTCAGCCTCTTTAGTGAAAAACGTCGTCTAGAAGTTATTATAGCGTCTCATAATTTATATTTACACCTTGAAAATGTTTGCTCGGTGCATGAGGCAATTCGGGGTGTATATATGAACAGTTGGAAACTCCCGGGTAGCATCTTTACCAATTCTTCGATGTCTTCAAATTATACCAGACGAGTATGATATTTAAATTTAAAATCCTACTCAGAAATAGCTCAGCCTATCGTCTATCGTTTTCTGTGGTGCCTGTATGAGCTAAGAATACTCTCTAAAACAGACTACCATCAAAGTTCAGCCTCTTTAGTAGAAAAACGTAGCCTAGAGGTTATTATAGCGTCTCATAATTTATATTTACACCTTGAAAATGGTTGCTGGGTGCATGAGGCAATTCGGGGTGTATATAAGCACAGTTTACAACTCCCGGGTAGGATCTTTACCTATCCTTCGATGTCTTCTAATTATACTAGACGAGTATGTAATTTTAAATTAAAAATTCAACTCAGAAGTAGCTCAGCCTAACATCTATCGCATTCTGTGGTGTCTTTATGAGCCAAGAATACTCTCTAAAACAGATTATCTACAAAGTTCTGACTCTTTAGTGAAAAACGTCGTCTAGAAGTTATTATAGTGTCTCATAATTTATATTTACACCTTGAAAATGTTTGCTCGGTGCATGAGGCAATTCGGGGTGTATATATGCACAGTTTACAACTCCCGGGTAGGATCTTTACCAATTCTTCGATGTCTTCTAATTATACTAGACGAGTATGTAATTTTAAATTAAAAATCCAACTCAGAAGTAGGTCAGCCTAACGTCTATCGCTTTCTGTGGTGCCTTTATGAGCCAAGAATACTCTCTAAAGCAGATTACCTACAAAGTTCTGTCTCTTTAGTGAAAAACGTCGTCTAGAAGTTATTATAGCGTCTCATAATTTATATTTACACCTTGAAAATGGTAGCTCGGTGCATGAGGCAATTTGGGGTGTATATATGCACAGTTTACAACTCCCGGGTAGAATCTTTACGAATTCTTCGATGTCTTCGAATTATACTAGACGAATATGTAATTTTAAATTAAAAATCCATCTCAGAAGTAGCTCAGCCTAACGTCTATCGTTTTCTGTGGTGCCTGTATGAGCTAATAATACTCTCTAAAACAGATTACCATCAAAGTTCAGCCTCTTTAGTGAAAAACGTCGTCTAGAAGTTATTATAGCGTCTCATAATTTATATTTACACCTTGAAAATGTTTGCTCGGTGCATGAGGCAATTCGGGGTGTATATATGAACAGTTGGAAACTCCCGGGTAGCATCTTTACCAATTCTTCGATGTCTTCAAATTATACCAGACGAGTATGATATTTAAATTTAAAATCCTACTCAGAAATAGCTCAGCCTATCGTCTATAGTTTTCTGTGGTGCCTGTATGAGCTAAGAATACTCTCTAAAACAGACTACCATCAAAGTTCAGCCTCTTTAGTAGAAAAACGTAGCCTAGAGGTTATTATAGCGTCTCATAATTTATATTTACACCTTGAAAATGGTTGCTGGGTGCATGAGGCAATTCGGGGTGTATATAAGCACAGTTTACAACTCCCGGGTAGGATCTTTACCTATCCTTCGATGTCTTCTAATTATACTAGACGAGTATGTAATTTTAAATTAAAAATCCAACTCAGAAGTAGCTCAGCCTAACATCTATCGCATTCTGTGGTGCCTTTATGAGCCAAGAATACTCTCTAAAACAGATTATCTACAAACTTCTGACTCTTTAGTGAAAAACGTCGTCTAGAAGTTATTATAGTGTCTCATAATTTATATTTACACCTTGAAAATGTTTGCTCGGTGCATGGGGCAATTCGGGGTGTATATATGCACAGTTTACAACTCCCGGGTAGGAACTTTACCAATTCTTCGATGTCTTCTAATTATACTAGACAAGTATGTAATTTTAAATTTAAAATCCTACTCAGAAGTAGCTCAGCCTATCGCCTATCGTTTTCTGTGGTGCCTGTATGAGCTAAGAATACTCTCTAAAACAGATTACCATCAAAGTTCAGCCTCTTTAGTAGAAAAACGTAGCCTAGAGGTTATTATAGCGTCTCATAATTTATATTTACACCTTGAAAATGGTTGCTGGGTGCATGAGGCAATTCGGGGTGTATATATGCACAGTTTAGACCTCCCGGGTAGGATCTTTACCAATTCTTCGATGTCTTCTAATTATACTAGACGAGTATGTAAATTTAAATTAAAAAGCCAACTTAGAAGTAGCACATCCTAACGTCTATCGCTTTCTGTGGTGCCTTTATGAGCCAAGAATTCTCTCTAAAACAGATTACCTTCAAAGTTCTGTCTCTTTAGTGAAAAACGTCGTCTGGAAGTTATTATAGCGTCTCATAATTTATATTTACACCTTGAAAATGGTTGATCGGTGCATGAGGCAATTCGGGGTGAATATATGTACAGTTGACAACTCCCGGGTAGGATCTTTACCAATTCTTTGATGTCTTCTAATTATACTAGACGAGTATGTAATTTTAAATTAAAAATCCAACTCAGAAGTAGCTCAGCCTAACGTCTATCGCTTTCTGTGGTGCCTTTATGAGCCAAGAATACTCTCTAAAACAGATTATCTACAAAGTTCTGTCTCTTTAGTGAAAAACGTCGTCTAGGAAGTTATTATAGCGTCTCATAATTTATATTTACACCTTGAAAATGGTTGCTCGGTGCATGAGGCAAATCGGGGTGTATATATGCACAGTTTACAACTCCCGGGTAGGATCTTTACCAATTCTTCGATATCTTCTAATTATACTAGACGAGTATGTAATTTTAAATTAAAAATCCAACTCAGAAGTAGCTCAGCCTAACGTCTATCGCTTTCTGTGGTGCCTTTATGAGCCAAGAATACTCTCTAAAACAGATTATCTTCAAAGTTCTGTCTCTTTAGTGAGAAACGTCATCTAGAAGTTATTATAGCGTCTCATAATTTATATTTACACCTTGAAAATGGTTGCTCGGTGCATGAGGCAATTTGGGGTGTATATATGCACAGTTTAGACCTCCCGGGTAGGATCTTTACCAATTCTTCGATGTCTTCTAATTATACTAGACAAGTATGTAATTTTAAATTAAAAATCCAACTCAGAAGTAGCTCAGCCTAGCGTCTATTGCTTTCTGTGGTGCCTTTATGAGCCAAGAATACACTCTAAAACAGATTATCTTCAAAGTTCTGTCTCTTTAGTAAAAAACGTAGTCTAGAAGTTATTATAGCCTCTCATAATTTATATTTACACCTTGAAAATGGTTGCTCGGTGCATGAGGCAATTCGGGGTGTATATATGCACAGTTTACAACTCCCGGGTAGGATCTTTACCAATTCTTCGATGTCTTCTAATTATACTAGACGAGTATGTAAATTTAAATTAAAAATCCAACTTAGAAGTAGCACAGCCTAACGTCTATCGCTTTCTGTGGTGTCTTTATGAGACAATAATTCTCTCTAAAACAGATTACCTTCAAAGTTCTGTCTCTTTAGTGAAAAAAGTCGTCTGGAAGTTATTATAGAGTCTCATAATTTATATTTACACCTTGAAAATGGTTGCTCGGTGCATGAGGCAATTCGGGGTGAATATATGTACAGTTGACAACTCCCGGGTAGGATCTTTACCAATTCTTCGATGTCTTCTAATTATACTAGACGAGTATGTAATTTTAAATTAAAAATCCAACTCAGAAGTAGCTCAGCCTAACGTCTATCGCTTTCTGTGGTGCCTTTATGAGCCAAGAATACTCTCTAAAGCAGATTACCTACTAAGTTCTGTCTCTTTAGTGAAAAACGTCGTCTAGAAGTAATTATGGCGTCTCATAATTTATATTTACACCTTGAAAATGGTTGCTCGGTGCATGAGGCAATTTGGGGTGTATATATGCACAGTTTACAACTCCCGGGTAGAATCTTTACCAATTCTTCGATGTCTTCTAATTATACTAGACGAGTATGTAATTTTAAATTAAAAATCCAACTCAGAAGTAGCTCAGCCTAACGTCTATCGCTTTCTGTGGTGCCTTTATGAGCTAAGAATACTCTCTAAAACAGATTACCATCAAATTCAGTCTCTTTACTAGAAAAACGTAGCCTAGAGGTTATTATAGCGTCTCGTAATTTATATTTACACCTTGAAAATGGTTGCTTGGTGCATGAGGCAATTCGGGGTGTATATATGCACAGTTTACAACTCCCGGGTAGGATCTTTACCAATTCTTCGATGTCTTCTAATTATACTAGACGAGTATGTAATTTTAAATTAAAAATCCAACTCAGAAGTAGCTCAGCCTAACGTCTATCGCTTTCTGTGGTGCCTTTATGAGCCAATAATACACTCTAAAGCAGATTACCTACAAAGTTCTCTCTCTTTAGTGAAAAACGTCGTCTAGAAGTTATTATAGCGTCTCATAATTTAATTTACACTTTGAAAATTGTTGCTCGGTGCATGAGGCAATTCGGGGTGTATATATGCACAGTTTACAACTCCCGGGTAGGATCTTTACCAATTCTTCGATGTCTTCTAATTATACTAGACGAGTATGTAATTTTAAATTAAAAATCCAACTCAGAAGTAGCTCAGCCTAACGTCTATCGCTTTCTGTGGTGCCTTTATGAGCCAATAATAAACTCTAAAGCAGATTACCTACAAAGTTCTCTCTCTTTAGTGAAAAACGTCGTCTAGAAGTTATTATAGCGTCTCATAATTTAATTTACACCTTGAAAATGGTTGCTCGGTGCATGAGGCAATTCGGGGTGAATATATGTACAGTTGACAACTCCCGGGTAGGATCTTTACCAATTCTTCGATGTCTTCTAATTATACTAGACGAGTATGTAATTTTAAATTTAAAATCCAACTCAGAAGTAGCTCAGCCTAACGTCTATCGCTTTCTGTGGTGCCTTTATGAGCCAATAATACACTCTAAAGCAGATTACCTACAAAGTTCTGTCTCTTTAGTGAAAAACGTCGTCTGGAAGTTATTATAGCGTCTCATAATTTATATTTACACCTTGAAAATGGTTGCTCGGTGCATGAGGCAATTCGGGGTGAATATATGTACAGTTGACAACTCCCGGGTAGGATCTTTACCAATTCTTCGATGTCTTCTAATTATACTAGACGAGTATGTAATTTTAAATTAAAAATCCAACTCAGAAGTAGCTCAGCCTAACGTCTATCGCTTTCTGTGGTGCCTTTATGAGCCAATAATACACTCTAAAGCAGATTACCTACAAAGTTCTGTCTCTTTAGTGAAAAACGTCGTCTGGAAGTTATTATAGCGTCTCATAATTTATATTTACACCTTGAAAATGGTTGCTCGGTGCATGAGGCAATTCGGGGTGTATATATGCACAGTTTACAACTCCCGGGTAGGATCCTTACCAATTCTTCGATGCCTTCTAATTATACTAGACGAGTATGTAATTTTAAATTAAAAATCCAACTCAGAAGTAGCTCAGCCTAACGTCTATCGCTTTCTGTGGTGCCTTTATGAGCCAATAATACACTCTAAAGCAGATTACCTACAAAGTTCTTTCTCTTTAGTGAAAAACGTCGTCTAGAAGTTATTATAGCGTCTCATAATTTAATTTACACTTTGAAAATTGTTGCTCGGTGCATGAGGCAATTCGGGGTGTATATATGCACAGTTTACAACTCCCGGGTAGGATCTTTACCAATTCTTCGATGTCTTCTAATTATACTAGACGAGTATGTAATTTTAAATTAAAAATCCAACTCAGAAGTAGCTCAGCCTAACGTCTATCGCTTTCTGTGGTGCCTTTATGAGCCAATAATACACTCTAAAGCAGATTACCTACAAAGTTGACTCTCTTTAGTGAAAAACGTCGTCTAGAAGTTATTATAGCGTCTCGTAATTAATATTTACACCTTGAAAATGGTTGCTCGGTGCATGAGGCAATTCGAGGAGTATATATGCACAGTTTACAACTCCCGGGTAGGATCTTTACCAATTCTTCGATGTCTTCTAATTATACTAGACGAGTATGTAATTTTAAATTAAAAATCCAACTCAGAAGTAGCTCAGCCTAACGTCTATCGCTTTCTGTGGTGCCTTTATGAGCCAATAATACACTCTAAAGCAGATTACCTACAAAGTTCTCTCTCTTTAGTGAAAAACGTCGTCTAGAAGTTATTATAGCGTCTCATAATTTAATTTACACTTTGAAAATTGTTGCTCGGTGCATGAGGCAATTCGGGGTGTATATATGCACAGTTTACAACTCCCGGGTAGGATCTTTACCAATTCTTCGATGTCTTCTAATTATACTAGACGAGTATGTAATTTTAAATTAAAAATCCAACTCAGAAGTAGCTCAGCCTAACGTCTATCGCTTTCTGTGGTGCCTTTATCAGCCAAGAATACTCTCTAAAACAGATTATCTTCAAAGTTCTGTCTCTTTAGTGAAAAACGTCGTCTAGAAGTTTTTATCGCGTCTCATAATTTATATTTACACCTTGAAAATTGTTGCTCGGTGCATGAGGCAATTCGGGGTGTATATATGCACAGTTTACAACTCCCTGGTAGGATCTTTACCAATTCTTCGATGTCTTCTAATTATACCAGACGAGTATGTTATTTAAATTTAAAATCCTACTCAGAAGTAGCTCAGCCTAACGTCTATCGTTTTCTGTGGTGCCTTTATGAGCTAAGAATACTCTCTAAAACAGATTACCATCAAATTCAGTCTCTTTAGTAGAAAAACGTAACCTAGAGGTTATTATAGCGTCTCGTAATTTATATTTACACCTGGAAAATGGTTGCTCGGTGCATGAGGCAATTCGGGGTGTATATATGCACAGTTTACAACTCCCTGGTAGGATCTTTACCAATTCTTCGATGTCTTCTAATTATACCAGACGAGTATGTTATTTAAATTTAAAATCCTACTCAGAAGTAGCTCAGCCTAACGTCTATCGTTTTCTGTGGTGCCTTTATGAGCTAAGAATACTCTCTAAAACAGATTACCATCAAATTCAGTCTCTTTAGTAGAAAAACGTAACCTAGAGGTTATTATAGCGTCTCGTAATTTATATTTACACCTTGAAAATGGTTGCTGGGTGCATGAGGCAATTCGGGGTGTATATAAGCACAGTTTACAACTCCCGGGTAGGATCTTTACCTATCCTTCGATGTCTTCTAATTATACTAGACGAGTATGTAATTTTAAATTAAAAATCCAACTCAGAAGTAGCTCAGCCTAACATCTATCGCATTCTGTGGTGCCTTTATGAGCCAAGAATACTCTCTAAAACAGATTATCTACAAACTTCTGACTCTTTAGTGAAAAACGTCGTCTAGAAGTTATTATAGTGTCTCATAATTTATATTTACACCTTGAAAATGTTTGCTCGGTGCATGGGGCAATTCGGGGTGTATATATGCACAGTTTACAACTCCCGGGTAGGAACTTTACCAATTCTTCGATGTCTTCTAATTATACTAGACAAGTATGTAATTTTAAATTTAAAATCCTACTCAGAAGTAGCTCAGCCTATCGCCTATCGTTTTCTGTGGTGCCTGTATGAGCTAAGAATACTCTCTAAAACAGATTACCATCAAAGTTCAGCCTCTTTAGTAGAAAAACGTAGCCTAGAGGTTATTATAGCGTCTCATAATTTATATTTACACCTTGAAAATGGTTGCTGGGTGCATGAGGCAATTCGGGGTGTATATATGCACAGTTTAGACCTCCCGGGTAGGATCTTTACCAATTCTTCGATGTCTTCTAATTATACTAGACGAGTATGTAAATTTAAATTAAAAAGCCAACTTAGAAGTAGCACATCCTAACGTCTATCGCTTTCTGTGGTGCCTTTATGAGCCAAGAATTCTCTCTAAAACAGATTACCTTCAAAGTTCTGTCTCTTTAGTGAAAAACGTCGTCTGGAAGTTATTATAGCGTCTCATAATTTATATTTACACCTTGAAAATGGTTGATCGGTGCATGAGGCAATTCGGGGTGAATATATGTACAGTTGACAACTCCCGGGTAGGATCTTTACCAATTCTTTGATGTCTTCTAATTATACTAGACGAGTATGTAATTTTAAATTAAAAATCCAACTCAGAAGTAGCTCAGCCTAACGTCTATCGCTTTCTGTGGTGCCTTTATGAGCCAAGAATACTCTCTAAAACAGATTATCTACAAAGTTCTGTCTCTTTAGTGAAAAACGTCGTCTAGGAAGTTATTATAGCGTCTCATAATTTATATTTACACCTTGAAAATGGTTGCTCGGTGCATGAGGCAAATCGGGGTGTATATATGCACAGTTTACAACTCCCGGGTAGGATCTTTACCAATTCTTCGATATCTTCTAATTATACTAGACGAGTATGTAATTTTAAATTAAAAATCCAACTCAGAAGTAGCTCAGCCTAACGTCTATCGCTTTCTGTGGTGCCTTTATGAGCCAAGAATACTCTCTAAAACAGATTATCTTCAAAGTTCTGTCTCTTTAGTGAGAAACGTCATCTAGAAGTTATTATAGCGTCTCATAATTTATATTTACACCTTGAAAATGGTTGCTCGGTGCATGAGGCAATTTGGGGTGTATATATGCACAGTTTAGACCTCCCGGGTAGGATCTTTACCAATTCTTCGATGTCTTCTAATTATACTAGACAAGTATGTAATTTTAAATTAAAAATCCAACTCAGAAGTAGCTCAGCCTAGCGTCTATTGCTTTCTGTGGTGCCTTTATGAGCCAAGAATACACTCTAAAACAGATTATCTTCAAAGTTCTGTCTCTTTAGTAAAAAACGTAGTCTAGAAGTTATTATAGCCTCTCATAATTTATATTTACACCTTGAAAATGGTTGCTCGGTGCATGAGGCAATTCGGGGTGTATATATGCACAGTTTACAACTCCCGGGTAGGATCTTTACCAATTCTTCGATGTCTTCTAATTATACTAGACGAGTATGTAAATTTAAATTAAAAATCCAACTTAGAAGTAGCACAGCCTAACGTCTATCGCTTTCTGTGGTGTCTTTATGAGACAATAATTCTCTCTAAAACAGATTACCTTCAAAGTTCTGTCTCTTTAGTGAAAAAAGTCGTCTGGAAGTTATTATAGAGTCTCATAATTTATATTTACACCTTGAAAATGGTTGCTCGGTGCATGAGGCAATTCGGGGTGAATATATGTACAGTTGACAACTCCCGGGTAGGATCTTTACCAATTCTTCGATGTCTTCTAATTATACTAGACGAGTATGTAATTTTAAATTAAAAATCCAACTCAGAAGTAGCTCAGCCTAACGTCTATCGCTTTCTGTGGTGCCTTTATGAGCCAAGAATACTCTCTAAAGCAGATTACCTACTAAGTTCTGTCTCTTTAGTGAAAAACGTCGTCTAGAAGTTATTATGGCGTCTCATAATTTATATTTACACCTTGAAAATGGTTGCTCGGTGCATGAGGCAATTTGGGGTGTATATATGCACAGTTTACAACTCCCGGGTAGAATCTTTACCAATTCTTCGATGTCTTCTAATTATACTAGACGAGTATGTAATTTTAAATTAAAAATCCAACTCAGAAGTAGCTCAGCCTAACGTCTATCGCTTTCTGTGGTGCCTTTATGAGCTAAGAATACTCTCTAAAACAGATTACCATCAAATTCAGTCTCTTTACTAGAAAAACGTAGCCTAGAGGTTATTATAGCGTCTCGTAATTTATATTTACACCTTGAAAATGGTTGCTTGGTGCATGAGGCAATTCGGGGTGTATATATGCACAGTTTACAACTCCCGGGTAGGATCTTTACCAATTCTTCGATGTCTTCTAATTATACTAGACGAGTATGTAATTTTAAATTAAAAATCCAACTCAGAAGTAGCTCAGCCTAACGTCTATCGCTTTCTGTGGTGCCTTTATGAGCCAATAATACACTCTAAAGCAGATTACCTACAAAGTTCTCTCTCTTTAGTGAAAAACGTCGTCTAGAAGTTATTATAGCGTCTCATAATTTAATTTACACTTTGAAAATTGTTGCTCGGTGCATGAGGCAATTCGGGGTGTATATATGCACAGTTTACAACTCCCGGGTAGGATCTTTACCAATTCTTCGATGTCTTCTAATTATACTAGACGAGTATGTAATTTTAAATTAAAAATCCAACTCAGAAGTAGCTCAGCCTAACGTCTATCGCTTTCTGTGGTGCCTTTATGAGCCAATAATAAACTCTAAAGCAGATTACCTACAAAGTTCTCTCTCTTTAGTGAAAAACGTCGTCTAGAAGTTATTATAGCGTCTCATAATTTAATTTACACCTTGAAAATGGTTGCTCGGTGCATGAGGCAATTCGGGGTGAATATATGTACAGTTGACAACTCCCGGGTAGGATCTTTACCAATTCTTCGATGTCTTCTAATTATACTAGACGAGTATGTAATTTTAAATTTAAAATCCAACTCAGAAGTAGCTCAGCCTAACGTCTATCGCTTTCTGTGGTGCCTTTATGAGCCAATAATACACTCTAAAGCAGATTACCTACAAAGTTCTGTCTCTTTAGTGAAAAACGTCGTCTGGAAGTTATTATAGCGTCTCATAATTTATATTTACACCTTGAAAATGGTTGCTCGGTGCATGAGGCAATTCGGGGTGAATATATGTACAGTTGACAACTCCCGGGTAGGATCTTTACCAATTCTTCGATGTCTTCTAATTATACTAGACGAGTATGTAATTTTAAATTAAAAATCCAACTCAGAAGTAGCTCAGCCTAACGTCTATCGCTTTCTGTGGTGCCTTTATGAGCCAATAATACACTCTAAAGCAGATTACCTACAAAGTTCTGTCTCTTTAGTGAAAAACGTCGTCTGGAAGTTATTATAGCGTCTCATAATTTATATTTACACCTTGAAAATGGTTGCTCGGTGCATGAGGCAATTCGGGGTGTATATATGCACAGTTTACAACTCCCGGGTAGGATCCTTACCAATTCTTCGATGCCTTCTAATTATACTAGACGAGTATGTAATTTTAAATTAAAAATCCAACTCAGAAGTAGCTCAGCCTAACGTCTATCGCTTTCTGTGGTGCCTTTATGAGCCAATAATACACTCTAAAGCAGATTACCTACAAAGTTCTTTCTCTTTAGTGAAAAACGTCGTCTAGAAGTTATTATAGCGTCTCATAATTTAATTTACACTTTGAAAATTGTTGCTCGGTGCATGAGGCAATTCGGGGTGTATATATGCACAGTTTACAACTCCCGGGTAGGATCTTTACCAATTCTTCGATGTCTTCTAATTATACTAGACGAGTATGTAATTTTAAATTAAAAATCCAACTCAGAAGTAGCTCAGCCTAACGTCTATCGCTTTCTGTGGTGCCTTTATGAGCCAATAATACACTCTAAAGCAGATTACCTACAAAGTTGACTCTCTTTAGTGAAAAACGTCGTCTAGAAGTTATTATAGCGTCTCGTAATTAATATTTACACCTTGAAAATGGTTGCTCGGTGCATGAGGCAATTCGAGGAGTATATATGCACAGTTTACAACTCCCGGGTAGGATCTTTACCAATTCTTCGATGTCTTCTAATTATACTAGACGAGTATGTAATTTTAAATTAAAAATCCAACTCAGAAGTAGCTCAGCCTAACGTCTATCGCTTTCTGTGGTGCCTTTATGAGCCAATAATACACTCTAAAGCAGATTACCTACAAAGTTCTCTCTCTTTAGTGAAAAACGTCGTCTAGAAGTTATTATAGCGTCTCATAATTTAATTTACACTTTGAAAATTGTTGCTCGGTGCATGAGGCAATTCGGGGTGTATATATGCACAGTTTACAACTCCCGGGTAGGATCTTTACCAATTCTTCGATGTCTTCTAATTATACTAGACGAGTATGTAATTTTAAATTAAAAATCCAACTCAGAAGTAGCTCAGCCTAACGTCTATCGCTTTCTGTGGTGCCTTTATCAGCCAAGAATACTCTCTAAAACAGATTATCTTCAAAGTTCTGTCTCTTTAGTGAAAAACGTCGTCTAGAAGTTTTTATCGCGTCTCATAATTTATATTTACACCTTGAAAATTGTTGCTCGGTGCATGAGGCAATTCGGGGTGTATATATGCACAGTTTACAACTCCCTGGTAGGATCTTTACCAATTCTTCGATGTCTTCTAATTATACCAGACGAGTATGTTATTTAAATTTAAAATCCTACTCAGAAGTAGCTCAGCCTAACGTCTATCGTTTTCTGTGGTGCCTTTATGAGCTAAGAATACTCTCTAAAACAGATTACCATCAAATTCAGTCTCTTTAGTAGAAAAACGTAACCTAGAGGTTATTATAGCGTCTCGTAATTTATATTTACACCTGGAAAATGGTTGCTCGGTGCATGAGGCAATTCGGGGTGTATATATGCACAGTTTACAACTCCCGGGTAGGATCTTTACAAATTCTTCGATGTCTTCTAATTATACTAGACGAGTATGTAATTTTAAATTAAAAATCCAACTCAGAAGTAGCTCGGCCTAACGTCTATCGCTTTCTGTGGTGCCTTTATGAAAAAAGAATACTCGCTAAAACAGATTATCTTCAAAGTTTTGTCTCTTTAGTGAAAAACGTCGTCTAGAAGTTATTATAGCGTTTCATAATTTATATTTACACCTTGAAAATTGTTGCTCGGTGCATGAGGCAATTTGGCGTGTATATATGCACAGTTTACAACTCCCGGGTAGCATCTTTACCAATTCTTCGATGTCTTCTAATTATACCAGACGAGTATGTTATTTAAATTTAAAATCCTACTCAGAAGTAGCTCAGCCTAACGTCTATCGCTTTCTGTGGTGCCTTTATGAGCTAAGAATACTCTCAAAAACAGATTACCATCATATTCAGTCTCTTTAGTGAAAAACGTAGCCTATAGGTTATTATAGCGTCTCGTAATTTATATTTACACCTTGAAAATGGTTGCTCGGTGCATGCGGCAATTCGGGGTGTATATATGCACAGTTGAAAACTCCCGGGTAGCATCTTTACCAATTCTTCGATGTCTTCTAATTATACCAGACGAGTATGTTATTTAAATTTAAGATTCAACTCAGAAGTAGCTCAGCCTAACGTCTATCGCTTTCTGTGGTGCCTTTATAAGCCAAGATTACCCTCTAAAACAGATTAACTTCAAAGTTCTGTCTCTTTAGTGAAAAACGTCGGCTAGAAGTTATTATAGCGTCTCATGATTTATAATTACACCTTGAAAATGGTTGCTCGGTGCATGAGGCAATTCCGGGTGTATATATGCACAGTTTACAACTCCCGGGTAGGATTTTTACCAATTCTTCGATGTCTTCTAATTATACTAGACAAGTATGTAATTTAAAATTAAAAATCCAACTCAGAAGTAGCTCAGCCTAACGTCTATCGCTTTCTGTGGTGCCTTTATGAGCCAAGAATACTCTCTAAAACAAATTATCTTCAAAGTTCTGTCTCTTTAGTAAAAAACGTCGTCTAGAAGTTATTATAGCGTCTCATAATTTATATTTACACCTTGAAAATTGTTGCTCGGTGCATGAGGCTATTCGGGGTGTATATATGCACAGTTTACAACTCCCGGGTAGCATCTTTACCAATTCTTCGATGTCTTCTAATTATACCAGACGAGTATGTTATTTAAATTTAAAATCCTACTCAGAAGTAGCTCAGCCTAACGTCTATCGCTTTCTGTGGTGCCTTTATGAGCCAAGAATACTCTCTAAAACAGATTACCATCAAAGTTCAGTCTCTTTAGTGGAAAAAGGTAGCTTAGAGGTTATTATAGCGTCTCATAATTTATATTTACACCTTGAAAATGGTTGCTCGGTGCATGAGGCAATTCCGGGTGTATATATGCACAGTTTACAACTGCCGGGTAGGATCTTTACCAATTCTTCGATGTCTTCTAATTATACTAGACGAGTATGTAATTTTTAATTAAAAATCCAACTCAGAAGTAGCTCAGCCTAACGTCTATCGCTTTCTGTGGTGCCTTTATGAGCCAATAATACACTCTAAAGCAGATTACCTACAAAGTTCTCTCTCTTTAGTGAAAAACGTCGTCTAGAAGTTATTATAGCGTCTCATAATTTAATTTACACTTTGAAAATTGTTGCTCGGTGCATGAGGCAATTCGGGGTGTATATATGCACAGTTTACAACTCCCGGGTAGGATCTTTACCAATTCTTCGATGTCTTCTAATTATACTAGACGAGTATGTAATTTTAAATTAAAAATCCAACTCAGAAGTAGCTCAGCCTAACGTCTATCGCTTTCTGTGGTGCCTTTATGAGCCAATAATACACTCTAAAGCAGATTACCTACAAAGTTCTCTCTCTTTAGTGAAAAACGTCGTCTAGAAGTTATTATAGCGTCTCATAATTTAATTTACACCTTGAAAATGGTTGCTCGGTGCATGAGGCAATTCGGGGTGAATATATGTACAGTTGACAACTCCCGGGTAGGATCTTTACCAATTCTTCGATGTCTTCTAATTATACTAGACGAGTATGTAATTTTAAATTTAAAATCCAACTCAGAAGTAGCTCAGCCTAACGTCTATCGCTTTCTGTGGTGCCTTTATGAGCCAATAATACACTCTAAAGCAGATTACCTACAAAGTTCTGTCTCTTTAGTGAAAAACGTCGTCTGGAAGTTATTATAGCGTCTCATAATTTATATTTACACCTTGAAAATGGTTGCTCGGTGCATGAGGCAATTCGGGGTGAATTTATGTACAGTTGACAACTCCCGGGTAGGATCTTTACCAATTCTTCGATGTCTTCTAATTATACTAGACGAGTATGTAATTTTAAATTAAAAATCCAACTCAGAAGTAGCTCAGCCTAACGTCTATCGCTTTCTGTGGTGCCTTTATGAGCCAATAATACACTCTAAAGCAGATTACCTACAAAGTTCTGTCTCTTTAGTGAAAAACGTCGTCTGGAAGTTATTATAGCGTCTCATAATTTATATTTACACCTTGAAAATGGTTGCTCGGTGCATGAGGCAATTCGGGGTGTATATATGCACAGTTTACAACTCCCGGGTAGGATCCTTACCAATTCTTCGATGTCTTCTAATTATACTAGACGAGTATGTAATTTTAAATTAAAAATCCAACTCAGAAGTAGCTCAGCCTAACGTCTATCGCTTTCTGTGGTGCCTTTATGAGCCAAGAATACTCTCTAAAGCAGATTACCTACAAAGTTCTGTCTCTTTAGTGAAAAACGTCGTCTAGAAGTTATTATAGCGTCTCGTAATTAATATTTACACCTTGAAAATGGTTGCTCGGTGCATGAGGCAATTCGGGGAGTATATATGCACAGTTTACAACTCCCGGGTAGGATCTTTACCAATTCTTCGATGTCTTCTAATTATACTAGACGAGTATGTAATTTTAAATTAAAAATCCAACTCAGAAGTAGCTCAGCCTAACGTCTATCGCTTTCTGTGGTGCCTTTATGAGCCAATAATACACTCTAAAGCAGATTACCTACAAAGTTCTCTCTCTTTAGTGAAAAACGTCGTCTAGAAGTTATTATAGCGTCTCATAATTTAATTTACACTTTGAAAATTGTTGCTCGGTGCATGAGGCAATTCGGGGTGTATATATGCACAGTTTACAACTCCCGGGTAGGATCTTTACCAATTCTTCGATGTCTTCTAATTATACTAGACGAGTATGTAATTTTAAATTAAAAATCCAACTCAGAAGTAGCTCAGCCTAACGTCTATCGCTTTCTGTGGTGCCTTTATGAGCCAATAATACACTCTAAAGCAGATTACGTACAAAGTTCTCTCTCTTTAGTGAAAAACGTCGTCTAGAAGTTATTATAGCGTCTCATAATTTAATTTACACCTTGAAAATGGTTGCTCGGTGCATGAGGCAATTCGGGGTGAATATATGTACAGTTGACAACTCCCGGGTAGGATCTTTACCAATTCTTCGATGTCTTCTAATTATACTAGACGAGTATGTAATTTTAAATTTAAAATCCAACTCAGAAGTAGCTCAGCCTAACGTCTATCGCTTTCTGTGGTGCCTTTATGAGCCAATAATACACTCTAAAGCAGATTACCTACAAAGTTCTGTCTCTTTAGTGAAAAACGTCGTCTGGAAGTTATTATAGCGTCTCATAATTTATATTTACACCTTGAAAATGGTTGCTCGGTGCATGAGGCAATTCGGGGTGAATTTATGTACAGTTGACAACTCCCGGGTAGGATCTTTACCAATTCTTCGATGTCTTCTAATTATACTAGACGAGTATGTAATTTTAAATTAAAAATCCAACTCAGAAGTAGTTCAGCCTAACGTCTATCGCTTTCTGTGGTGCCTTTATGAGCCAATAATACACTCTAAAGCAGATTACCTACAAAGTTCTGTCTCTTTAGTGAAAAACGTCGTCTGGAAGTTATTATAGCGTCTCATAATTTATATTTACACCTTGAAAATGGTTGCTCGGTGCATGAGGCAATTCGGGGTGTATATATGCACAGTTTACAACTCCCGGGTAGGATCCTTACCAATTCTTCGATGTCTTCTAATTATACTAGACGAGTATGTAATTTTAAATTAAAAATCCAACTCAGAAGTAGCTCAGCCTAACGTCTATCGCTTTCTGTGGTGCCTTTATGAGCCAATAATACACTCTAAAGCAGATTACCTACAAAGTTCTCTCTCTTTAGTGAAAAACGTCGTCTAGAAGTTATTATAGCGTCTCATAATTTAATTTACACTTTGAAAATTGTTGCTCGGTGCATGAGGCAATTCGGGGTGTATATATGCACAGTTTACAACTCCCGGGTAGGATCTTTACCAATTCTTCGATGTCTTCTAATTATACTAGACGAGTATGTAATTTTAAATTAAAAATCCAACTCAGAAGTAGCTCAGCCTAACGTCTATCGCTTTCTGTGGTGCCTTTATGAGCCAAGAATACTCTCTAAAGCAGATTACCTACAAAGTTCTGTCTCTTTAGTGAAAAACGTCGTCTGGAAGTTATTATAGCGTCTCATAATTTATATTTACACCTTGAAAATGGTTGCTCGGTGCATGAGGCAATTCGGGGTGTATATATGCACAGTTTACAACTCCCGGGTAGGATCCTTACCAATTCTTCGATGTCTTCTAATTATACTAGACGAGTATGTAATTTTAAATTAAAAATCCAACTCAGAAGTAGCTCAGCCTAACGTCTATCGCTTTCTGTGGTGCCTTTATGAGCCAAGAATACTCTCTAAAGCAGATTACCTACAAAGTTCTGTCTCTTTAGTGAAAAACGTCGTCTAGAAGTTATTATAGCGTCTCGTAATTAATATTTACACCTTGAAAATGGTTGCTCGGTGCATGAGGCAATTCGGGGAGTATATATGCACAGTTTACAACTCCCGGGTAGGATCTTTACCAATTCTTCGATGTCTTCTAATTATACTAGACGAGTATGTAATTTTAAATTAAAAATCCAACTCAGAAGTAGCTCAGCCTAACGTCTATCGCTTTCTGTGGTGCCTTTATGAGCCAATAATACACTCTAAAGCAGATTACCTACAAAGTTCTCTCTCTTTAGTGAAAAACGTCGTCTAGAAGTTATTATAGCGTCTCATAATTTAATTTACACTTTGAAAATTGTTGCTCGGTGCATGAGGCAATTCGGGGTGTATATATGCACAGTTTACAACTCCCGGGTAGGATCTTTACCAATTCTTCGATGTCTTCTAATTATACTAGACGAGTATGTAATTTTAAATTAAAAATCCAACTCAGAAGTAGCTCAGCCTAACGTCTATCGCTTTCTGTGGTGCCTTTATGAGCCAATAATACACTCTAAAGCAGATTACGTACAAAGTTCTCTCTCTTTAGTGAAAAACGTCGTCTAGAAGTTATTATAGCGTCTCATAATTTAATTTACACCTTGAAAATGGTTGCTCGGTGCATGAGGCAATTCGGGGTGAATATATGTACAGTTGACAACTCCCGGGTAGGATCTTTACCAATTCTTCGATGTCTTCTAATTATACTAGACGAGTATGTAATTTTAAATTTAAAATCCAACTCAGAAGTAGCTCAGCCTAACGTCTATCGCTTTCTGTGGTGCCTTTATGAGCCAATAATACACTCTAAAGCAGATTACCTACAAAGTTCTGTCTCTTTAGTGAAAAACGTCGTCTGGAAGTTATTATAGCGTCTCATAATTTATATTTACACCTTGAAAATGGTTGCTCGGTGCATGAGGCAATTCGGGGTGAATTTATGTACAGTTGACAACTCCCGGGTAGGATCTTTACCAATTCTTCGATGTCTTCTAATTATACTAGACGAGTATGTAATTTTAAATTAAAAATCCAACTCAGAAGTAGTTCAGCCTAACGTCTATCGCTTTCTGTGGTGCCTTTATGAGCCAATAATACACTCTAAAGCAGATTACCTACAAAGTTCTGTCTCTTTAGTGAAAAACGTCGTCTGGAAGTTATTATAGCGTCTCATAATTTATATTTACACCTTGAAAATGGTTGCTCGGTGCATGAGGCAATTCGGGGTGTATATATGCACAGTTTACAACTCCCGGGTAGGATCCTTACCAATTCTTCGATGTCTTCTAATTATACTAGACGAGTATGTAATTTTAAATTAAAAATCCAACTCAGAAGTAGCTCAGCCTAACGTCTATCGCTTTCTGTGGTGCCTTTATGAGCCAATAATACACTCTAAAGCAGATTACCTACAAAGTTCTCTCTCTTTAGTGAAAAACGTCGTCTAGAAGTTATTATAGCGTCTCATAATTTAATTTACACTTTGAAAATTGTTGCTCGGTGCATGAGGCAATTCGGGGTGTATATATGCACAGTTTACAACTCCCGGGTAGGATCTTTACCAATTCTTCGATGTCTTCTAATTATACTAGACGAGTATGTAATTTTAAATTAAAAATCCAACTCAGAAGTAGCTCAGCCTAACGTCTATCGCTTTCTGTGGTGCCTTTATGAGCCAAGAATACTCTCTAAAGCAGATTACCTACAAAGTTCTGTCTCTTTAGTGAAAAACGTCGTCTAGAAGTTATTATAGCGTCTCGTAATTAATATTTACACCTTGAAAATGGTTGCTCGGTGCATGAGGCAATTCGGGGAGTATATATGCACAGTTTACAACTCCCGGGTAGGATCTTTACAAATTCTTCGATGTCTTCTAATTATACTAGACGAGTATGTAATTTTAAATTAAAAATCCAACTCAGAAGTAGCTCAGCCTAACGTCTATCGCTTTCTGTGGTGCCTTTATGAGCCAATAATACACTCTAAAGCAGATTACCTACAAAGTTCTCTCTCTTTAGTGAAAAACGTCGTCTAGAAGTTATTATAGCGTCTCATAATTTAATTTACACTTTGAAAATTGTTGCTCGGTGCATGAGGCAATTCGGGGTGTATATATGCACAGTTTACAACTCCCGGGTAGGATCTTTACCAATTCTTCGATGTCTTCTAATTATACTAGACGAGTATGTAATTTTAAATTAAAAATCCAACTCAGAAGTAGCTCAGCCTAACGTCTATCGCTTTCTGTGGTGCCTTTATCAGCCAAGAATACTCTCTAAAACAGATTATCTTCAAAGTTCTGTCTCTTTAGTGAAAAACGTCGTCTAGAAGTTTTTATCGCGTCTCATAATTTATATTTACACCTTGAAAATTGTTGCTCGGTGCATGAGGCAATTCGGGGTGTATATATGCACAGTTTACAACTCCCTGGTAGGATCTTTACCAATTCTTCGATGTCTTCTAATTATACCAGACGAGTATGTTATTTAAATTTAAAATCCTACTCAGAAGTAGCTCAGCCTAACGTCTATCGTTTTCTGTGGTGCCTTTATGAGCTAAGAATACTCTCTAAAACAGATTACCATCAAATTCAGTCTCTTTAGTAGAAAAACGTAACCTAGAGGTTATTATAGCGTCTCGTAATTTATATTTACACCTGGAAAATGGTTGCTCGGTGCATGAGGCAATTCGGGGTGTATATATGCACAGTTTACAACTCCCGGGTAGGATCTTTACAAATTCTTCGATGTCTTCTAATTATACTAGACGAGTATGTAATTTTAAATTAAAAATCCAACTCAGAAGTAGCTCGGCCTAACGTCTATCGCTTTCTGTGGTGCCTTTATGAAAAAAGAATACTCGCTAAAACAGATTATCTTCAAAGTTTTGTCTCTTTAGTGAAAAACGTCGTCTAGAAGTTATTATAGCGTTTCATAATTTATATTTACACCTTGAAAATTGTTGCTCGGTGCATGAGGCAATTTGGCGTGTATATATGCACAGTTTACAACTCCCGGGTAGCATCTTTACCAATTCTTCGATGTCTTCTAATTATACCAGACGAGTATGTTATTTAAATTTAAAATCCTACTCAGAAGTAGCTCAGCCTAACGTCTATCGCTTTCTGTGGTGCCTTTATGAGCTAAGAATACTCTCAAAAACAGATTACCATCATATTCAGTCTCTTTAGTGAAAAACGTAGCCTATAGGTTATTATAGCGTCTCGTAATTTATATTTACACCTTGAAAATGGTTGCTCGGTGCATGCGGCAATTCGGGGTGTATATGTGCACAGTTGAAAACTCCCGGGTAGCATCTTTACCAATTCTTCGATGTCTTCTAATTATACCAGACGAGTATGTTATTTAAATTTAAGATTCAACTCAGAAGTAGCTCAGCCTAACGTCTATCGCTTTCTGTGGTGCCTTTATAAGCCAAGATTACCCTCTAAAACAGATTAACTTCAAAGTTCTGTCTCTTTAGTGAAAAACGTCGGCTAGAAGTTATTATAGCGTCTCATGATTTATAATTACACCTTGAAAATGGTTGCTCGGTGCATGAGGCAATTCCCGGTGTATATATGCACAGTTTACAACTCCCGGATAGGATTTTTACCAATTCTTCGATGTCTTCTAATTATACTAGACAAGTATGTAATTTAAAATTAAAAATCCAACTCAGAAGTAGCTCAGCCTAACGTCTATCGCTTTCTGTGGTGCCTTTATGAGCCAAGAATACTCTCTAAAACAAATTATCTTCAAAGTTCTGTCTCTTTAGTAAAAAACGTCGTCTAGAAGTTATTATAGCGTCTCATAATTTATATTTACACCTTGAAAATTGTTGCTCGGTGCATGAGGCAATTCGGGGTGTATATATGCACAGTTTACAACTCCCTGGTAGGATCTTTACCAATTCTTCGATGTCTTCTAATTATACCAGACGAGTATGTTATTTAAATTTAAAATCCTACTCAGAAGTAGCTCAGCCTAACGTCTATCGTTTTCTGTGGTGCCTTTATGAGCTAAGAATACTCTCTAAAACAGATTACCATCAAATTCAGTCTCTTTAGTAGAAAAACGTAACCTAGAGGTTATTATAGCGTCTCGTAATTTATATTTACACCTGGAAAATGGTTGCTCGGTGCATGAGGCAATTCGGGGTGTATATATGCACAGTTTACAACTCCGGGTAGGATCTTTACAAATTCTTCGATGTCTTCTAATTATACTAGACGAGTATGTAATTTTAAATTAAAAATCCAACTCAGAAGTAGCTCGGCCTAACGTCTATCGCTTTCTGTGGTGCCTTTATGAAAAAAGAATACTCGCTAAAACAGATTATCTTCAAAGTTTTGTCTCTTTAGTGAAAAACGTCGTCTAGAAGTTATTATAGCGTTTCATAATTTATATTTACACCTTGAAAATTGTTGCTCGGTGCATGAGGCAATTTGGCGTGTATATATGCACAGTTTACAACTCCCGGGTAGCATCTTTACCAATTCTTCGATGTCTTCTAATTATACCAGACGAGTATGTTATTTAAATTTAAAATCCTACTCAGAAGTAGCTCAGCCTAACGTCTATCGCTTTCTGTGGTGCCTTTATGAGCTAAGAATACTCTCAAAAACAGATTACCATCATATTCAGTCTCTTTAGTGAAAAACGTAGCCTATAGGTTATTATAGCGTCTCGTAATTTATATTTACACCTTGAAAATGGTTGCTCGGTGCATGCGGCAATTCGGGGTGTATATGTGCACAGTTGAAAACTCCCGGGTAGCATCTTTACCAATTCTTCGATGTCTTCTAATTATACCAGACGAGTATGTTATTTAAATTTAAGATTCAACTCAGAAGTAGCTCAGCCTAACGTCTATCGCTTTCTGTGGTGCCTTTATAAGCCAAGATTACCCTCTAAAACAGATTAACTTCAAAGTTCTGTCTCTTTAGTGAAAAACGTCGGCTAGAAGTTATTATAGCGTCTCATGATTTATAATTACACCTTGAAAATGGTTGCTCGGTGCATGAGGCAATTCCCGGTGTATATATGCACAGTTTACAACTCCCGGATAGGATTTTTACCAATTCTTCGATGTCTTCTAATTATACTAGACAAGTATGTAATTTAAAATTAAAAATCCAACTCAGAAGTAGCTCAGCCTAACGTCTATCGCTTTCTGTGGTGCCTTTATGAGCCAAGAATACTCTCTAAAACAAATTATCTTCAAAGTTCTGTCTCTTTAGTAAAAAACGTCGTCTAGAAGTTATTATAGCGTCTCATAATTTATATTTACACCTTGAAAATTGTTGCTCGGTGCATGAGGCTATTCGGGGTGTATATATGCACAGTTTACAACTCCCGGTAGCATCTTTACCAATTCTTCGATGTCTTCTAATTATACCAGACGAGTATGTTATTTAAATTTAAAATCCTACTCAGAAGTAGCTCAGTCTAACGTCTATCGCTTTCTGTGGTGCCTTTATGAGCCAAGAATACTCTCTAAAACAGATTACCATCAAAGTTCAGTCTCTTTAGTAGAAAAAGGTAGCTTAGAGGTTATTATAGCGTCTCATAATTTATATTTACACCTTGAAAATGGTTGCTCGGTGCATGAGGCAATTCGGGGTGTATATATGCACAGTTTACAACTCCCGGGTAGCATCTTAACCAATTCTTCGATGTCTTCTAATTATACCAGACGTGTAGGTACTCTCTAAAACAGATTACAATCAAAGTTCTGTTTCATTAGTGGAAAATCGTAGCCTAGAGGTTATTATAGCGTCTCATAATTTATATTTACACCTTGGAAATGATTGCATGGATCCTGAGAAAATTAGGGGTGTTAATAAGCATAGTTTATAACTACTTGGTAGCACTTTTAGCAATTCTTTAAGGTCTTCTAATTATACCACATGAGTATGTAATGGCAAATAGTAAATCTAATTCATAGGTTGCTTAGGCTAACGTCTAACGCACTCTGTTTTTAACTATGATCTAAAAACACTCTCTAAAGCACATTAGCATATCTAGTGTTAAATTTCGTCTAGAGGTTATTATAGCGTCTCAAAATTTATATTCACACCTTGTAAATGATTGCTCGGTGCATGAGGGAATTTGGGGTGTTAATATGCATATTTTACAACTCCTGGGAAGCAGTTTTAGCAATTCTTCGATGTCTTATAATTATACCAGAAGAGTATGTAATGGCAAATAGAAAATCCAATTCATAAGTTGGTCAGGCTAACGTCTATCGCTTTCTGTTTTGTCACTATGAGCTAAATACACTCTCTAAGACACATTAGCATCTTTAGTGTTAAAACGTCGTCTAGAGGTTATTATAGTATCTCAAAATTTATATTTTACATTGGAAATGGTTGCTCGGTGCATGAGGCAATTCGGGTTGTAAATATGCACAGTTTAGAACTCCCGGGTAGCATCTTTACAAATTCTTCGATGTCTTCTAATTATACTAGACAAGTATGTAATTTAAAATTAAAAATCCAACTCAGAAGTAGCTCAGCCTAACGTCTATCGCTTTCTGTGGTGCCTTTATGAGCCAAGAATACTCTCTAAAACAGATTACCATCAAAGTTCAGTCTCTTTAGTAGAAAAAGGTAGCTTAGAGGTTATTATAGCGTCTCATAATTTATATTTACACCTTGAAAATGGTTGCTCGGTGCATGAGGCAATTCGGGGTGTATATATGCACAGTTTACAACTCCCGGGTAGCATCTTAACCAATTCTTCGATATCTTCTAATTATACCAGACGTGTAGGTACTCTCTAAAACAGATTACAATCAAAGTTCTGTTTCATTAGTGGAAAATCGTAGCCTAGAGGTTATTATAGCGTCTCATAATTTATATTTACACCTTGGAAATGATTGCATGGATCCTGAGAAAATTAGGGGTGTTAATAAGCATAGTTTATAACTACTTGGTAGCACTTTTAGCAATTCTTTAAGGTCTTCTAATTATACCACATGAGTATGTAATGGCAAATAGTAAATCTAATTCATAGGTTGCTTAGGCTAACGTCTAACGCACTCTGTTTTTAACTATGATCTAAAAACACTCTCTAAAGCACATTAGCATATCTAGTGTTAAATTTCGTCTAGAGGTTATTATAGCGTCTCAAAATTTATATTCACACCTTGTAAATGATTGCTCGGTGCATGAGGGAATTTGGGGTGTTAATATGCATAGTTTACAACTCCTGGGAAGCAGTTTTAGCAATTCGTCGATGTCTTATAATTATACCAGAAGAGTATGTAATGGCAAATAGAAAATCCAATTCATAAGCTGGTCAGGCTAACGTCTATCGCTCTCTGTTTTGTCACTATGAGCTAAATACACTCTCTAAGACACATTAGCATCTTTAGTGTTAAAACGTCGTCTAGAGGTTATTATAGTATCTCAAAATTTATATTTTACATTGGAAATGGTTGCTCGGTGCATGAGGCAATTCGGGTTGTAAATATGCACAGTTTAGAACTCCCGGGTAGCATCTTTACAAATTCTTCGATGTCTGCTAATTATACCAGACCAGTATGTAATTTTAAATTTAAAATCAAACGCAGAAGTAGCTCGGCCTAACGTCTATCGCTTTCTGTGGTGCCTTTATGAGTTAAGAATACCCTCTAAACCAGATTACCATCAAGGCTCTGTCTCATTAGTGGAAAATCGTGACCTAGAGGTTATTATAGCGTCTCATAATTTATATTTACACCTTGGAAATGGTTGCACGGTGCATGAGGAAATTAGGGGTGCTGAGAAGCACAGTTTACAACTCCCGGGTAGCATCTTTACCAATTATTTGATGTCGTCTAATTATACCAGAGGAGTATGTAAATTTAAATTTAAAATTCAACTCAGAAGTAGCTCAGCCTATCGTCTATCGCTTTCTGTGGTACCTTTATGAGCTAAGAATACTCTCTAAAACAGATTAGCATCAAAGTACTGTCTCTTCAGTGGAAAAACGTCGTCTAGAAGTAGCGTCTCAAATTTTATATTTACACCTTGGAAATGGTTGCTCGGTGCATGAGGCAATTCGGGGTGTAAATATGCATAGTTTACAACTCCAGGGTAGCATCTTTACCAATTCTTCGATGTCTGCTAATTATACCAGAGAACTATGTAAATTTAAATTTAAAATCCAACTCAGAAGTAGCTCAGCCTAACGTTTTTCGCTTTCTGTGATGCCTTTATGAGCCAAGAATTCTCTCTAAAACAGTTTAGCGACAAAGTACTGTCTCTTCAGTGGAAAAACGTCGTCTAGAAGTAGCGTCTCAAAATTTATATTTACACCTTGGAAATGGTTGCTCGGTGCATGAGGCAATTCGAGGTGTAAATATGCACAGTTTACAACTCCCGGGTAGCATCTTTACCAATTCTTCGATGTCTTCTAATTATACCAGAGGAGTATGTAAATTTAAATTTACAATCCAACTCAGAAGTAGCTCAGCCTAACGTCTATCGCTTTCTGTGGTGCCTTTATAAGCCAAGATTACTCTCTAAAACAGATTACCTTCAAAGTTCTGTCTCTTTAGTGAAAAACGTCGGCTAGAAGTTATTATAGCGTCTCATAATTTATATTTACACCTTGAAAATTGTTGCTCGGTGCATGGGGTAATTCGGGGTGTATATATGCACAGTTTACAACTCCCGGGTAGGATTTTTACCAATTCTTCGATGTCTTCTAATTATACTAGACAAGTATGTAATTTAAAATTAAAAATCCAACTCAGAAGTAGCTCAGCCTAACGTCTATCGCTTTCTGTGGTGCCTTTATGAGCCAAGAATACTCTCTAAAACAAATTATTTTCAAAGTTCTGTCTCTTTAGTAAAAAACGTCGTCTAGAAGTTATTATAGCGTCTCATAATTTATATTTACACCTTGAAAATTGTTGCTCGGTGCATGAGGCTATTCGGGGTGTATATATGCACAGTTTACAACTCCCGGGTAGCATCTTTACCAATTCTTCGATGTCTTCTAATTATACCAGACGAGTATGTTATTTAAATTTAAAATCCTACTCAGAAGTAGCTCAGCCTAACGTCTATCGCTTTCTGTGGTGCCTTTATGAGCTAAGAATACTCTCTAAAACAGATTACCATCAAAGTTCAGTCTCTTTAGTAGAAAAAGGTAGCTTAGAGGTTATTATAGCGTCTCATAATTTATATTTACACCATGGAAATGGTTGCACGGTGCATGAGGAAATTAGGGGTGCTAAGAAGCACAGTTTACAACTCCCGGGTAGCATCTTTACCAATTATTTGATGTCGTCTAATTATACCAGAGGAGTATGTAAATTTAAATTTAAAATTCAACTCAGAAGTAGCTCAGCCTATCGTCTATCGCTTTCTGTGGTACCTTTATGAGCTAAGAATACTCTCTAAAACAGATTAGCATCAAAGTACTGTCTCTTCAGTGGAAAAACGTCGTCTAGAAGTAGCGTCTCAAATTTTATATTTACACCTTGGAAATGGTTGCTCGGTGCATGAGGCAATTCGGGGTGTAAATATGCATAGTTTACAACTCCAGGGTAGCATCTTTACCAATTCTTCGATGTCTGCTAATTATACCAGAGAACTATGTAAATTTAAATTTAAAATCCAACTCAGAAGTAGCTCAGCCTAACGTTTTTCGCTTTCTGTGATGCCTTTGTGGGCCAAGAATACTCTCTAAAACAGTTTAGCAACAAAGTACTGTCTCTTCAGTGGAAAAACGTCGTCTAGAAGTAGCGTCTCAAAATTTATATTTACACCTTGGAAATGGTTGCTCGGTGCATGAGGCAATTCGAGGTGTAAATATGCACAGTTTCAACTCCCGGGTAGCATCTTTACCAATTCTTCGATGTCTTCTAATTATACCAGAGGAGTATGTAAATTTAAATTTACAATCCAACTCAGAAGTAGCTCAGCCTAACGTCTATCGCTTTCTGTGGTGCCTTTATAAGCCAAGATTACTCTCTAAAACAGATTACCTTCAAAGTTCTGTCTCTTTAGTGAAAAACGTCGGCTAAGAGTTATTATAGCGTCTCATAATTTATATTTACACCTTGAAAATTGTTGCTCGGTGCATGGGGCAATTCGGGGTGTATATATGCACAGTTTACAACTCCCGGGTAGGATTTTTACCAATTCTTCGATGTCTTCTAATTATACTAGACAAGTATGTAATTTAAAATTAAAAATCCAACTCAGAAGTAGCTCAGCCTAACGTCTATCGCTTTCTGTGGTGCCTTTATGAGCCAAGAATACTCTCTAAAACAGATTATGTTCAAAGTTCTGTCTCTTTAGTTAAAAACGTCGTCTAGAAGTTATTATAGCGTCTCATAATTTATATTTACACCTTGAAAATTGTTGCTCGGTGCATGAGGCTATTCGGGGTGTATATATGCACAGTTTACAACTCCCGGGTAGCATCTTTACCAATTCTTCGATGTCTTCTAATTATACCAGACGAGTATGTTATTTAAATTTAAAATCCTACTCAGAAGTAGCTCAGCCTAACGTCTATCGCTTTCTGTGGTGCCTTTATGAGCTAAGAATACTCTCTAAAACAGATTACCATCAAAGTTCAGTCTCTTTAGTAGAAAAAGGTAGCTTAGAGGTTATTATAGCGTCTCATAATTTATATTTACACCTTGGAAATGGTTGCTCGGTGCATGAGGCAATTCGGGGTGTAAATATGCATAGTTTACAACTCCAGGGTAGCATCTTTACCAATTCTTCGATGTCTGCTAATTATAAAAGAGAACTATGTAAATTTAAATTAAAAATCCAACTCAGAAGTAGCTCAGCCTAACGTTTTTCGCTTTCTGTGATGCCTTTATGAGCCAAGAATACTCTCTAAAACAGTTTAGCAACAAAGTACTGTCTCTTCAGTGGAAAAACGTCGTCTAGAAGTAGCGTCTCAAAATTTATATTTACACCTTGGAAATGGTTGCTCGGTGCATGAGGCAATTCGAGGTGTAAATATGCACAGTTTACAACTCCCGGGTAGCATCTTTACCAATTCTTCGATGTCTTCTAATTATACCAGAGGAGTATGTAAATTTAAATTTACAATCCAACTCAGAAGTAGCTCAGCCTAACGTCTATCGCTTTCTGTGGTGCCTTTATAAGCCAAGATTACTCTCTAAAACAGATTACCTTCAAAGTTCTGTCTCTTTAGTGAAAAACGTCGGCTAGAAGTTATTATAGCGTCTCATAATTTATATTTACACCTTGAAAATTGTTGCTCGGTGCATGGGGCAATTCGGGGTGTATATATGCACAGTTTACAACTCCCGGGTAGGATTTTTACCAATTCTTCGATGTCTTCTAATTATACTAGACAAGTATGTAATTTAAAATTAAAAATCCAACTCAGAAGTAGCTCAGCCTAACGTCTATCGCTTTCTGTGGTGCCTTTATGAGCCAAGAATACTCTCTAAAACAGATTATGTTCAAAGTTCTATCTCTTTAGTAAAAAACGTCGTCTAGAAGTTATTATAGCGTCTCATAATTTATATTTACACCTTGAAAATTGTTGCTCGGTGCATGAGGCTATTCGGGGTGTATATATGCACAGTTTACAACTCCCGGGTAGCATCTTTACCAATTCTTCGATGTCTTCTAATTATACCAGACGAGTATGTTATTTAAATTTAAAATCCTACTCAGAAGTAGCTCAGCCTAACGTCTATCGCTTTCTGTAGTGCCTTTATGAGCTAAGAATACTCTCTAAAACAGATTACCATCAAAGTTCAGTCTCTTTAGTAGAAAAAGGTAGCTTAGAGGTTATTATAGCGTCTCATAATTTATATTTACACCTTGAAAATGGTTGCTCGGTGCATGAGGCAATTCGGGGTGTATATATGCACAGTTTACAACTCCCGGGTAGCATCTTAACCAATTCTTCGATGTCTTCTAATTATACCAGACGTGTAGGTACTCTCTAAAACAGATTACAATCAAAGTTCTGTCTCATTAGTGGAAAATCGCAGCCTAGAGGTTATTATAGCGTCTCATAATTTATATTTACACCATGGAAATGATTGCATGGATCCTGAGAAAATTAGGGGTGTTAATAAGCATAGTTTATAACTACTTGGTAGCACTTTTAGCAATTCTTTAAGGTCTTCTAATTATACCACATAATTATGTAATGGCAAATAGTAAATCTAATTCATAGGTTGCTTAGGCTAACGTCTAACGCACTCTGTTTTTAACTATGAGCTAAAAACACTCTCTAAAGCACATTAGCATATCTAGTGTTATATGTCGTCTAGAGGTTATTATAGCGTCTCAAAATTTATATTCACACCTTGTAAATGATTGCTCGGTGCATGAGGGAATTTGGGGTGTTAATATGCATAGTTTACAACTCCCGGGTAGCATCTTTACCAATTATTCGATGTCTTCTAATTATACCAGACGAGTATGTTATTTAAATTTAAAATCCTACTCAGAAGTAGCTCAGCCTAACGTCTATCGCTTTCTGTGATGCCTTTATGAGCTAAGAATACTCTCTAAAACAGATTACCATCAAAGTTCAGTCTCTTTAGTAGAAAAAGGTAGCTTAGAGGTTATTATAGCGTCTCATATTTATATTTACACCTTGAAAATGGTTGCTCGGTGCATGAGGCAATTCGGGGTGTATATATGCACAGTTTACAACTCCCGGGTAGCATCTTAACCAATTCTTCGATGTCTTCTAATTATACCAGACGAGTAGGTACTCTCTAAAACAGATTACAATCAAAGTTCTGTTTCATTAGTGGAAAATCGTAGCCTAGAGGTAATTATAGCGTCTCATAATTTATATTTACACCTTGGAAATGATTGCATGGATCCTGAGAAAATTAGGGGTGTTAATAAGCATAGTTTATAACTACTTGGTAGCACTTTTAGCAATTCTTTAAGGTCTTCTAATTATACCACATGAGTATGTAATGGCAAATAGTAAATCTAATTCATAGGTTGCTTAGGCTAACGTCTAACGCACTCTGTTTTTAACTATGATCTAAAAACACTCTCTAAAGCACATTAGCATATCTAGTGTTAAATTTCGTCTAGAGGTTATTATAGCGTCTCAAAATTTATATTCACACCTTGTAAATGATTGCTCGGTGCATGAGGGAATTTGGGGTGTTAATATGCATAGTTTACAACTCCTGGGAAGCAGTTTTAGCAATTCTTCGATGTCTTATAATTATACCAGAAGACTATGTAATGGCAAATAGAAAATCCAATTCATAAGCTGGTCAGGCTAACGTCTATCTCTCTCTGTTTTGTCACTGTGAGCTAAATACACTCTCTAAGACACATTAGCATCTTTAGTGTTATAACGTCGTCTAGAGGTTATTATAGTATCTCAAAATTTATATTTTACATTGGAAATGGTTGCTCGGTGCATGAGGCAATTCGGGTTGTAAATATGCACAGTTTAGAACTCCCGGGTAGCTTCTTTACAAATTCTTCGATGTCTGCTAATTATACCAGACCAGTATGTAATTTTAAATTTAAAATCAAACGCAGAAGTAGCTCGGCCTAACGTCTATCGCTTTCTGTGGTGCCTTTATGAGTTAAGAATACCCTCTAAACCAGATTACCATCAAGGCTCTGTATCATTAGTGGAAAATCGTGACCTAGAGGTTATTATAGCGTCTCATAATTTATATTTACACCTTGGAAATGGTTGCACGGTGCATGAGGAAATTAGGGGTGCTAAGAAGCACAGTTTACAACTCCCGGGTAGCATCTTTACCAATTATTTGATGTCGTCTAATTATACCAGAGGAGTATGTAAATTTAAATTTAAAATTCAACTCAGAAGTAGCTCAGCCTATCGTCTATCGCTTTCTGTGGTACCTTTATGAGCTAAGAATACTCTCTAAAACAGATTAGCATGAAAGTACTGTCTCTTCAGTGGAAAAACGTCGTCTAGAAGTAGCGTCTCAAATTTTATATTTACACCTTGGAAATGGTTGCTCGGTGCATGAGGCAATTCGGGGTGTAAATATGCATAGTTTACAACTCCAGGGTAGCATCTTTACCAATTCTTCGATGTCTGCTAATTATACCAGAGAACTATGTAAATTTAAATTTAAAATCCAACTCAGAAGTAGCTCAGCCTAACGTTTTTCGCTTTCTGTGATGCCTTTATGGGCCAAGAATACTCTCTAAAACAGTTTAGCAACAAAGTACTGTCTCTTCAGTGGAAAAACGTCGTCTAGAAGTAGCGTCTCAAAATTTATATTTACACCTTGGAAATGGTTGCTCGGTGCATGAGGCAATTCGAGGTGTAAATATGCACAGTTTCAACTCCCGGGTAGCATCTTTACCAATTCTTCGATGTCTTCTAATTATACCAGAGGAGTATGTAAATTTAAATTTACAATCCAACTCAGAAGTAGCTCAGCCTAACGTCTATCGCTTTCTGTGGTGCCTTTATAAGCCAAGATTACTCTCTAAAACAGATTACCTTCAAAGTTCTGTCTCTTTAGTGAAAAACGTCGGCTAAGAGTTATTATAGCGTCTCATAATTTATATTTACACCTTGAAAATTGTTGCTCGGTGCATGGGGCAATTCGGGGTGTATATATGCACAGTTTACAACTCCCGGGTAGGATTTTTACCAATTCTTCGATGTCTTCTAATTATACTAGACAAGTATGTAATTTAAAATTAAAAATCCAACTCAGAAGTAGCTCAGCCTAACGTCTATCGCTTTCTGTGGTGCCTTTATGAGCCAAGAATACTCTCTAAAACAGATTATGTTCAAAGTTCTGTCTCTTTAGTTAAAAACGTCGTCTAGAAGTTATTATAGCGTCTCATAATTTATATTTACACCTTGAAAATTGTTGCTCGGTGCATGAGGCTATTCGGGGTGTATATATGCACAGTTTACAACTCCCGGGTAGCATCTTTACCAATTCTTCGATGTCTTCTAATTATACCAGACGAGTATGTTATTTAAATTTAAAATCCTACTCAGAAGTAGCTCAACCTAACGTCTATCGCTTTCTGTGGTGCCTTTATGAGCCAAGAATACTCTCTAAAACAGATTACCATCAAAGTTCAGTCTCTTTAGTAGAAAAAGGTAGCTTAGAGGTTATTATAGCGTCTCATAATTTATATTTACACCTTGGAAATGGTTGCTCGGTGCATGAGGCAATTCGGGGTGTAAATATGCATAGTTTACAACTCCAGGGTAGCATCTTTACCAATTCTTCGATGTCTGCTAATTATAAAAGAGAATTATGTAAATTTAAATTAAAAATCCAACTCAGAAGTAGCTCAGCCTAACGTTTTTCGCTTTCTGTGATGCCTTTATGAGCCAAGAATACTCTCTAAAACAGTTTAGCAACAAAGTACTGTCTCTTCAGTGGAAAAACGTCGTCTAGAAGTAGCGTCTCAAAATTTATATTTACACCTTGGAAATGGTTGCTCGGTGCATGAGGCAATTCGAGGTGTAAATATGCACAGTTTACAACTCCCGGGTAGCATCTTTACCAATTCTTCGATGTCTTCTAATTATACCAGAGGAGTATGTAAATTTAAATTTACAATCCAACTCAGAAGTAGCTCAGCCTAACGTCTATCGCTTTCTGTGGTGCCTTTATAAGCCAAGATTACTCTCTAAAACAGATTACCTTCAAAGTTCTGTCTCTTTAGTGAAAAACGTCGGCTAGAAGTTATTATAGCGTCTCATAATTTATATTTACACCTTGAAAATTGTTGCTCGGTGCATGGGGCAATTCGGGGTGTATATATGCACAGTTTACAACTCCCGGGTAGGATTTTTACCAATTCTTCGATGTCTTCTAATTATACTAGACAAGTATGTAATTTAAAATTAAAAATCCAACTCAGAAGTAGCTCAGCCTAACGTCTATCGCTTTCTGTGGTGCCTTTATGAGCCAAGAATACTCTCTAAAACAGATTATGTTCAAAGTTCTATCTCTTTAGTAAAAAACGTCGTCTAGAAGTTATTATAGCGTCTCATAATTTATATTTACACCTTGAAAATTGTTGCTCGGTGCATGAGGCTATTCGGGGTGTATATATGCACAGTTTACAACTCCCGGGTAGCATCTTTACCAATTCTTCGATGTCTTCTAATTATACCAGACGAGTATGTTATTTAAATTTAAAATCCTACTCAGAAGTAGCTCAGCCTAACGTCTATCGCTTTCTGTAGTGCCTTTATGAGCTAAGAATACTCTCTAAAACAGATTACCATCAAAGTTCAGTCTCTTTAGTAGAAAAAGGTAGCTTAGAGGTTATTATAGCGTCTCATAATTTATATTTACACCTTGAAAATGGTTGCTCGGTGCATGAGGCAATTCGGGGTGTATATATGCACAGTTTACAACTCCCGGGTAGCATCTTAACCAATTCTTCGATGTCTTCTAATTATACCAGACGTGTAGGTACTCTCTAAAACAGATTACAATCAAAGTTCTGTCTCATTAGTGGAAAATCGCAGCCTAGAGGTTATTATAGCGTCTCATAATTTATATTTACACCATGGAAATGATTGCATGGATCCTGAGAAAATTAGGGGTGTTAATAAGCATAGTTTATAACTACTTGGTAGCACTTTTAGCAATTCTTTAAGGTCTTCTAATTATACCACATAATTATGTAATGGCAAATAGTAAATCTAATTCATAGGTTGCTTAGGCTAACGTCTAACGCACTCTGTTTTTAACTATGAGCTAAAAACACTCTCTAAAGCACATTAGCATATCTAGTGTTATATGTCGTCTAGAGGTTATTATAGCGTCTCAAAATTTATATTCACACCTTGTAAATGATTGCTCGGTGCATGAGGGAATTTGGGGTGTTAATATGCATAGTTTACAACTCCCGGGTAGCATCTTTACCAATTATTCGATGTCTGCTAATTATACCAGACCAATATGTAATTTTAAATTTAAAATCAAACGCAGAAGTAGCTCGGCCTAACGTCTATCGCTTTCTGTGGTGCCTTTATGAGCCAAGAATACTCTCTAAATCAGATTAGCATCAAAGTACTGTCTCTTCAGTGGAAAAACGTCGTCTAGAGGTAGCGTCTCAAAATTTATATTTACACGTTGAAAATGGTTGCTCGGTGCATGAGGCAATTCGGGGTGTAAATATGCACAGTTTACAACTCCCGGGTAGCATCTTTACCAATTATTCGATGTCTGCTAATTATACCAGACCAACATGTAATTTTAAATTTAAAATCAAACGCAGAAGTAGCTCAGCCTAACGTTTTTCGCTTTCTGTGATGCCTTAATGAGTCAAGAATACTCTCTAAAACAGATTAGCATCAAAGTACTGTCTCTTCAGTAGAAAAACGTCGTCTAGAAGTTATTATAGCGTCTCAAAATTTATATTTACACCTTGGAAATGGTTGCTCGGTGCATGAGGCAATTCGGGGTGTAAATATGCACAGTTTACAACTCCCGGGTAGCATCTTTACCAATTATTCGATGTCTGCTAATTATACCAGACCAATATGTAATTTTAAATTTAAAATCAAACGCAGAGCTAGCTCGGCCTAACGTCTTTCGCTTTCTGTGGTGCCTTTATGAGCTAAGAATACCCTCTAAACCAGAATACCATCAAGGCTCTGTCTCATTAGTGGAAAATCGTGGCCTAGAGGTTATTATGGCGTCTCATAATTTATATTTACACCTTAGAAATGGTTGCACGGTGCCTGAGGAAATTAGGGGTGTTAAGAAGCACAGTTTACAACTCCCGGGTAGCATATTTACCAATTCTTCGATGTCTTCTAATTATACCAGAGGAGTATGTAAATTTAAATTTAAAATCCAACTCAGAAGTAGCTGAGCCTAACGTCGATCGCTTTCTGTGGTGCCTTTATTAGCTAAGAATACTCTCTAATACAGATTACAATCAAAGTTCTGTCTCATTAGTGGAAAATCGTAACCTAGAGGTTATTATAGCGTCTCATAATTTATATTTACACCATGGAAATGATTGCACGGTGCCTGAGGAAATTAGGGGTGTTAAGAAGCACAGTTTCCAACTCCCGGGTAGCATATCTACCAATTCTTCGATGTCTTCTAATTATACCAGACCAGTATGTAGTTTTAAATTTAAAATCCAACTCAGAAGTAGCTCAGCCTAACGTCTATCGCTTTCTGTGATGCCTGTATGAGCCAAGAATACTCTCTAAAACAGATTAGCATCAAAGTACTGTCTCTTCAGTGGAAAAACGTCATCTAGAAGTTATTATAGCGTCTCAAAATTTATATTTACACCTTGGAAATGGTTGCTCGGTGCATGAGGCACTTCGGGGTGTAATAATGCACAGTTTACAACTTCCGGGTAGCATCTTTACCAATTCTTCGATGTCTTCTAATTATACCAGACCAGTATGTAATTTTAAATTTAAAATCTAACTCAGAAGTAACTCGGCCTAACGTCTATCGCTTTCTGTAATGCCTTTATGAGCCAATAATACTCTCTAAAACAGATTAGCATCAAACTACTGTCTCTTCAGTGGAAAAACGTCGTCTAGAAGTAGCGTCTCAAAATTTATATTTACACCTTGGAAATGGTTGCTCAGTGCATGAGGCAAATCGGGGTGTAAATATGCACAGTTTACAACTTCCGGGTAGCATCTTTACCAATTCTTCGATCTCTTCTAACTATACCAGACCAGTATTTAATTTTAAATTGAAAATCTAACTTAGAAGTAGGTCGGCCTAATGTCTATCGCTTTCTGTGATGCCTTTATGAGCCAAGAATACTCTCTAAATCAGATTAGCATCAAAGTACTGTCTCTTCAGTGGAAAAACGTCGTCTAGAAGTAGCGTCTCCAAATTTATATTTACACCTTGGAAATGGCTGCTCGGTGCATGAGGCAATTCGGGGTGTAAATATGTACAGTTTACAACTCCCGGGTAGCATCTTTACCAATTATTCGATGTCTGCTAATTATACCAGACCAATATGTAATTTTAAATTTAAAATCAAAAGCAGAAGTAGCTCGGCCTAACGTCTATCGCTTTCTGTGGTGCCTTTATGAGCCAAGAATACTCTCTAAATCAGATTAGCATCAAAGTACTGTCTCTGCAGTGGAAAAACGTCGTCTAGAAGTAGCGTCTCAAAATTTATATTTACACCTTGGAAATGGTTGCTCGGTGCATGAGGCAATTCGGGGTGTAAATATGCACAGTTTACAACTCCCGGGTAACATCTTTACCAATTCTTCGATGTCTTCTAATTATACCAGAGGAGTATGTAAATTTAAATTTAAAATCCCACTCAGAAGTAGCTCAGCCTAACGTTTTTTGCTTTCTGTGATGCCTTTATGAGTCAAGAATACTCTCTAAAACAGATTAGCATCAAAGTACTGTCTCTTCAGTAGAAAAACGTCGTCTAGAAGTTATTATAGCGTCTCAAAATTTATATTTACACCTTGGAAATGGTTGCTCGGTGCATGAGGCAATTCGGGGTGTAAATATGCACAGTTTACAACTCCCGGGTAGCATCTTTACCAATTATTCGATGTCTGCTAATTATACCAGACCAATATGTAATTTTAACTTTAAAATCAAAAGCAGAAGTAGCTCGGCCTAACGTCTTTCGCTTTCTGTGGTGCCTTTATGAGCTAAGAATACCCTCTAAACCAGAATACCATCAAGGCTCTGTCTCATTAGTGGAAAATCGTGGCCTAGAGGTTATTATGGCGTCTCATAATTTATATTTACACCTTAGAAATGGTTGCACGGTGCCTGAGGAAATTAGGGGTGTTAAGAAGCACAGTTTACAACTCCCGGGTAGCATATTTACCAATTCTTCGATGTCTTCTAATTATACCAGAGGAGTATGTAAATTTAAATTTAAAATCCAACTCAGAAGTAGCTGAGCCTAACGTCGATCGCTTTCTGTGGTGCCTTTATTAGCTAAGAATACTCTCTAATACAGATTACAATCAAAGTTCTGTCTCATTAGTGGAAAATCGTAACCTAGAGGTTATTATAGCGTCTCATAATTTATATTTACACCATGGAAATGATTGCACGGTGCCTGAGGAAATTAGGGGTGTTAAGAAGCACAGTTTCCAACTCCCGGGTAGCATATCTACCAATTCTTCGATGTCTTCTAATTATACCAGACCAGTATGTAGTTTTAAATTTAAAATCCAACTCAGAAGTAGCTCAGCCTAACGTCTATCGCTTTCTGTGATGCCTGTATGAGCCAAGAATACTCTCTAAAACAGATTAGCATCAAAGTACTGTCTCTTCAGTGGAAAAACGTCATCTAGAAGTTATTATAGCGTCTCAAAATTTATATTTACACCTTGGAAATGGTTGCTCGGTGCATGAGGCACTTCGGGGTGTAATAATGCACAGTTTACAACTTCCGGGTAGCATCTTTACCAATTCTTCGATGTCTTCTAATTATACCAGACCAGTATGTAATTTTAAATTTAAAATCTAACTCAGAAGTAACTCGGCCTAACGTCTATCGCTTTCTGTAATGCCTTTATGAGCCAATAATACTCTCTAAAACAGATTAGCATCAAAGTACTGTCTCTTCAGTGGAAAAACGTCGTCTAGAAGTAGCGTCTCCAAATTTATATTTACACCTTGGAAATGGCTGCTCGGTGCATGAGGCAATTCGGGGTGTAAATATGTACAGTTTACAACTCCCGGGTAGCATCTTTACCAATTATTCGATGTCTGCTAATTATACCAGACCAATATGTAATTTTAAATTTAAAATCAAAAGCAGAAGTAGCTCGGCCTAACGTCTATCGCTTTCTGTGGTGCCTTTATGAGCCAAGAATACTCTCTAAATCAGATTAGCATCAAAGTACTGTCTCTGCAGTGGAAAAACGTCGTCTAGAAGTAGCGTCTCAAAATTTATATTTACACCTTGGAAATGGTTGCTCGGTGCATGAGGCAATTCGGGGTGTAAATATGCACAGTTTACAACTCCCGGGTAACATCTTTACCAATTCTTCGATGTCTTCTAATTATACCAGAGGAGTATGTAAATTTAAATTTAAAATCCCACTCAGAAGTAGCTCAGCCTAACGTTTTTTGCTTTCTGTGATGCCTTTATGAGTCAAGAATACTCTCTAAAACAGATTAGCATCAAAGTACTGTCTCTTCAGTAGAAAAACGTCGTCTAGAAGTTATTATAGCGTCTCAAAATTTATATTTACACCTTGGAAATGGTTGCTCGGTGCATGAGGCAATTCGGGGTGTAAATATGCACAGTTTACAACTCCCGGGTAGCATCTTTACCAATTATTCGATGTCTGCTAATTATACCAGACCAATATGTAATTTTAACTTTAAAATCAAACGCAGAAGTAGCTCGGCCTACCGTCTATCGCCTTCTGTGGTGCCTTTATGAGCTAAGAATACACTCTAAATCAGAATACCATCAAGGCTCTGTCTCATTAGTGGAAAATCGTGGCCTAGAGGTTATTATGGCGTCTCATAATTTATATTTACACCTTAGAAATGGTTGCACGGTGCCTGAGGAAATTAGGGGTGTTAAGAAGCACAGTTTACAACTCCCGGGTTACCAATTCTTCGGGTCTGGTACGATTCGCCGTCGCCGATTGGCCGTCGCCGATTCTCCGTCGCCGTTTCGCCGTCGGCCCGGTTCGCCGTCGACCAATTCGCCGTCAGGCTGATTCGCCGTCGGAACATTTAAAAGCTTTAAGTCAATACTAATAAAATGCGCCGTTTAATAAGAAAAATAATTTGTCATTAATTCAACGTAAGATTTATTATATTTAATATAAAGTAATGTTATTTACATTTCATAATTATGTGCTAAGCCCCTAAGATATTCTAAAATATCGGAGTTATCATCAAAATTCTGAACTAGCGATAAAATACGCTCGTCTGCATCTCTATATTTTTTTAATTTTAATGGTGGAGGATTACCAGCAACAAGTTGTTCGTAGTAAGTATCCCGTCCTTTCTGCACTTTCCGTAACCCCTCGATAAATTTCCAGATTGTTGGGTGATCCATTCCCAATTCCAACTGAAGTCTTCTATGTGCGGCCTCCGCATGGTTATTTGTTCGGTCTTGTCCATTGAATGTTCTTTGATGAAGGTTCCACATTTCTTGAGGAAAAAGGGGTGGACGTCTACCATTTCCTCGTCTGTAAATGATTAATACAAGTAGTATAGTATCCATATTGAAAATCGTAAAAAAATTGTATATACCTGTTCATACGTCCTACATAGTTGTCTTCAAACCAATCGAGGAGTGGGTGCAGCTCTGCAGGTAAATCATTGGCGAGAACATCAATAGCTTCGTCCAAGTTAGCAGTGGGCACAAACGCCAAAGAAGTTACCATTTTGGCGCTCAGCGCAAATTGTGGATCGTTATTATATTCCCTAAGAAGTCCCCTTGCACCCAAATGCTTTCTCATATTTTGGGCTAAATGAAAGAAACATCCGTTGATGTTCGCGCCTGGAAAACAATCTTTCATGGCGGTAAATGCTGCTTGTTCAAAATCACAGTGGATTGCTACTGGTTGTAAGTTTGGAATTAAACCTTTAATCAATTCGAACATTCGGTTGTATGTAGCTCGTTGTTTGTTCGGTAGAAGTGCATAAACTACTGGATGTACGCCATTATTTTTAGTAGCCATTATAATGTACACTTGGGAAAATAACGATGGTGCTATTGAAAATGTTCCATCAGCGTACCACGTATTTGTGGTTTGCAAATGTTGAAGCCAGCTTTGCCTTCCAAATATTAAAATCCTATTGGCTCCTTCTTCGCTATCTGCCAATAGAAAATTCTCTTCAATTCCAGGTTGCACCTCGTAAATTCTGTAAGCCTCTGGTAATATTAATTGGTCAAGATTCACAGGATTTGGGGGTGCAGCTTGAATCGCATTACGTTTACGTCTAACAATTTTTCTTAAGGCACAGTTATTTGGAAGTCTACCTTGAGCAGCTTGTGTTGTATTTGTAATACATGCGTTGATTACCTATAACAAAAAATAAAATATAAAACATGCTCTGGCCCAGATTGTCCTATACTATAAAAATAACGGCGATTGTTAAATAATAATATTTTAAATTACCTGGATTGTGCCTTCAGTTGTTTCTGCAGCACGTTTCTTCACTTTGGTTACTACTTGTGCAACTTCCACATTAACCGCCGAGGAATCGTGAGAATGTTGGTTGACTTCTTTAATAATTTCACCATTTCTAGTATGAATTCTTGCCTTGCACATCTGTCTTCGATCACATCTCCAAAATTTAACACCAATATCACTTTTACTAAATGTATCAAACACATAAACAAAGCCATTTACAGCAAATTTTTCTTTTCCCCTTTCTGACAAAATTGTTCCGTCCATTATTAAAACTTCTTACTGCCACGAAAAGTCTGTAGATACTAAAAGGCCCTACCGAAATTGTTTGTATTTATATTACAAAAAGGGGATGGTAGTTAAGAAAATGCATATAAGATCCAGTAATTTGCATCTTATCTAATCTTCTTAGAAAGGATTGAGGCAACCTTTTACATGGTAATTACCTTGTTGGATTTATCTAGAAAGACCATAACGGGGTGGCTAAGCAGCAGAAAGTATTGTAACCATATAAATTCTCTATCTATTTTCAACATTGAAATATTCAACAGTAATATCCCAAGTGCATTAAAATAGCCGATTAAATTTTGACGTTTTCTGTCAGAATGTTTTGCTAAGAAATTTGCCGCTCAACAAGAATCCTGAGTGCGCAGCACGAGGGATTTTGAAGCGGAAAATTTACGAGATATATTTCTTCAGAGCAAAGCATTCTGACAGAAAATCGTCAAAATTTATTCAGGCTAGTTTACATGCACGCGGGATGTTCGGAGTGATTATTTCCTGAATAAATAGATAAAATTCAGTTGGTGAAGCACTTTTAATAATCATGTTAAAATTATGCACAAGCGATTAAATTTTGACATAAATTTAACCGCGGTTAAATTTTTACGTTTTAATTTTAGTCATTATTAAACTGACAGAAACCATGGTAATTACGCATTATTATGGATATGAAGGAAATAATCAACAGTAATATCCCAAGTGCATTAAAATAGCCGATTAAATTTTTACGTTGTCTATCAGAATATTTTGCTAAGAAATGTGTCAAGTAATTTTGTTGCTCAACAAGAATCCCCAGTGCATAGCACTCGGGATTTTGGGGTTTAAAATTTACGAGATATATTTCTTCAGAGCAAAACATTCTGACAAAAAACCGTCAAAATTTATTCAGACTAGTTTACATGCACGTGGAATGCTCGGTCTGATTATTTCCTGAATAAATAGATAAAATTCAGTTAGTGAAACACTTTTAATAATCATGTTAAAATTATTCACATGCCATTAAATTTTGACACATTTTTAACCGCGGTTAAATGTTGACGTTTGAATTTTTGTCATTATTAAACTGACTGAAGCCTTATTCATTACGCATTATTATGGATATGAAAGAAATATTCACATAAAATCCATCTCCATTCTGGTTCAACTTAACATATACACGATGTTGATTCATATTTGAGACATTGCCATATTTTCAGCTTCCCTAATTACTAATGGCCCAACACAGTTTAAATGTATATTCCTACAGAAAGCTATTACCTTAATTAGGGTTTGCAAAGTGGGTTTCGTCGATAGTGATTGAGGTGTAACAAAGGATTATCTATTATTATAGATTAAAAGGACGGTTTCCGTTTTTCTGAACAAACACAAAATATTTCATGAATCAGAGGTCAGTGAAATCGTCCGTAACTGAACGTAAAGAAACTTTCTTTTTGCTACAAATTTAGATATGAAGATTCGGCGACAAAAAATGTTTACGAAACTAGTTATCATTTATTTCTGCTATTATTCTCTACTTTCTAGTACAGTAAGATGTCTGAAAAACAGAGATTTGACTTTTATCGATGCCGCTAACATTAAACGATATCATTACCGATATTCGTACCGTATGTGGTAATAAAGACCGTATCGTTACAAACAAATAGTGTGAATCTCTATTTACAGTAAATAAAGACTCCGAGATCGTAAAAAGCTTAGTCATACATTCCCTCTTGCATTACAAATCAAGAAAATATGAATTACGAGATGGCTGAAATTGCATATGTTTCAAATTTCCACCATATCAGTGGATGTGGAAAGCTATTTAAGTTTTCACTTGCGACGGCGAATTGGGTCGATGGCGAATCGGCTCAACGGCGAATCGGGTCGACGGCGAACCGGCGACGGCGAACCGGCGATGGCGAACCGGCGACGGCGAATCGTACCATTCCGCAATTCTTCGATGTCTTCTAATTATACCAGAGGAGTATGTAAATTTAAATTTAAAATCCAACTCAGAAGTAGCTGAGCCTAACGTCTATCGCTTTCTGTGGTGCCTTTATTAGCTAAGAATACTCTCTAAAACAGATTACAATCAAAGTTCTGTCTCATTAGTGGAAAATCGTAGCCTAGAGGTTATTATAGCGTCTCATAATTTATATTTACACCTTGGAAATGATTGCACGGTGCCTGAGGAAATTAGGGGTGTTAAGAAGCACAGTTTACAACTCCCGGGTAGCATATTTACCAATTCTTCGATGTCTTCTAATTATACCAGAGGAGTATGTAAATTTAAATGTAAAATCCAACTCAGAAGTAGCTGAGCCTAACGTCTATCGCTTTCTGTGGTGCCTTTATTAGCTAAGAATACTCTCTAAAACAGAATACAATCAAAGTTCTGTCTCATTAGTGGAAAATCGTGGCCTAGAGGTTATTATGGCGTCTCATAATTTATATTTACACCTTAGAAATGGTTGCACGGTGCCTGAGGAAATTAGGGGTGTTAAGAAGCACAGTTTACAACTCCCGGGTAGCATATTTACCAATTCTTCGATGTCTTCTAATTATACCAGAGGAGTATGTAAATTTAAATTTAAAATCCAACTCAGAAGTAGCTGAGCCTAACGTCTATCGCTTTATGTGGTGCCTTTATGAGCTAAGAATACCCTCTAAAACAGATTCCCATCAAAGTGCTGTCTCTTGAGTGGAAAAACGTAGCCTAGAGGTTATTATAGCGTCTCATAATTTATATTTACACCATGGAAATTGTTTCTCGGTGCATGAGGCAGTTCGGGGTGTAAATATGCACAGTTTACAACTCTCGGGTGGCATCTTTACCAATTCTTCGATGTCTTCTAATTATACCAGACGAGTATGTAATTTTAAATGTTAAATCCAACTCAGAAGTAGCTCAACCTTACGTCTATCGCTTTCCGTGGTGCCTATATGAGGTAAGAATACTTTCTAAGACAGATTACCATCAAAGTTCTGTCTCTTTAGTGGAAAAACGTAGCCTAGAGGTTATTATAGCGTCTGATAATTTATATTTACACCTTGGAAATGCTTGTTTGGTGCATGAGGCAATTAGGGGTGTTAATAAGCACAGTTTACAACTCCCGAAAAGTAGTTTTATTAATTCTTCGATGTCTTGTAATTATACCAGACGACTATGTAATGCAAATAGTAAATCCTATTCGTAAGTTGCTCAGGCTAACGTCTATCGCTCTCTGTTTTGTCACTAAGAGCTAAATACACTCTCTAAGACACATTAGCAGCTTTAGTGTGAAAACGTCGTCTAGAGGTTATTATAGCGTCTCATAATTTATATTTACACCTTGGAAATGGTTGCGAGGTGCATGAGGGAATTAGGGGTGTAAATAAGCACAGTTTACAACTACTGGGTAGCAGTTTTAGCAATTCTTCGATGTCTTCTAATTATACCGGAGGGGTATGTAATGGCAAATAGAAAATCCAATTCATGGGTGGCTCAGGCTAACGTCTAACGCTCTCTGTTTTGTCACTATGAGCTAAAAACCCTCTATAAAGCACATTAGCATATTTAGTGTTAACACGTCGTCTAGAGGTTATTATAGCGTCACAAAATTTATACTTACACCTTTGAAATGGTTGCTCGGTGCATGAGGCAATTCGGGGTGTAAATATACACAGTTTACAACTCCCGGGTAGCATCTTTACCAATTCTTCGATGTCTTCTAATTATACCAGAGGAGTATGTAAATTTAAATTTAAAATCCAACTCAGAAGTAGCTCAGCCTAACGTTTTTCGCTTTCTGTGATGCCTTTATGAGCCAAGAATACTCTCTAAAACAGATTAGCATCAAAGTACTGTCTCTTCAGTGGAAAAACGTCGTCTAGAAGTAGCGTCTCAAATTTTATATTTACACCTTGGAAATAGTTGCTCGGTGCATGAGGCAATTCGGGGTGTAAATATTCTCAGTTTACAACCCCCGGGTAGCATCTTTACCAATTCGTCGATGTCTTCTAATTATACCAGAGGAGTATGTAAATTTAAATTTAAAATCCAACTCAGAAGTAGCTCAGCCTAACGTTTTTTGCTTTCTGTGATGCCTTTATGAGCCAAGAATACTCTCTAAAACAGATTACCATCAAGGCTCTGTCTCATTAGTGGAAAATCGTGGCCTAGAGGTTATTATAGCGTCTCATAATTTATATTTACACCTTGGAAATGGTTAAACGGTGCATGAGGAAATTAGGGGTACTAAGAAGCTAAGTTTACAACTCCCGGGTAGCATCTTTACCAATTAATTGATGTCGTCTAATTATACCAGAGGAGTATGTAAATTTAAATTTAAAATTCAACTCAGAAGTAGCTCAGCCTAACGTCTATCGCTTTCTGTGGTACCTTTATGAGCTAAGAATACTCTCTATAACAGATTAGCATCAAAGTAGTCTCTTCAGTGGAAAAACGTCGTCTAGAAGTAGCGTCTCAAAATTTATATTTACACCTTGGAAATGGTTGCACGGTGCATGAGGAAATTAGGGGTGCTAAGAAGCACAGTTTACAACTCCCGGGTAGCATCTTTACCAATTATTTGATGTCGTCTAATTATACCAGAAGAGTATGTAAAATTAAATTTAAAATTCAACTCAGAAGTAGCTCAGCCTAACGTCTATCGCTTTCTGTGGTACCTTTATGAGCTAAGACTACTCTCTAAAACAGATTAGCATCAAAGTACTGTCTCTTCAGTGGAAAAACGTCGTCTAGAAGTAGCGTCTCAAATTTTATATTTACACCTTGGAAATGGTTGCTCGGTTTATGAGGCAATTCGGGGTGTAAATATGCATAGTTTACAACTCCAGGGTAGCATCTTTACCAATTCTTCGATGTCTTCTAATTATACCAGAAAACTATGTAAATTTAAATTTAAAATCCAACTCAGAAGTAGCTCAGCCTAACGTTTTTCGCTTTCTGTGATGCCTTTATGAGCCAAGAATACTCTCTAAAACAGTTTAGCAACATAGTACTGTCTCTTCAGTGGAAAAACGTCGTCTAGAAGTAGCGTCTCAAAATTTATATTTACACCTTGGAAATGGTTGCTCGGTGCATGAGGCAATTCGGGGTGTAAATATGCACAGTTTACAACTCCCGGGTAGCATCTTTACCAATTCTTCGATGTCTTCTAATTATACCAGAGGAGTATGTAAAATTAAATTTAAAATCCAACTCAGAAGTAGCTCAGCCTAACGTTTTTCGTTTTCTGTGATGCCTTTATAAGCCAAGAATACTCTCTAAAACAGATTAGCATCAAAGTACTGTCTCTTCAGTGGAAAAAAGTTGTCTAGAAGTTTTTATAGCGTCTCAAAATTTATTTTTACACCTTGGAAATGGTTGCTTGGTGCATGAGGCAATTCGGGGTGTAAATATGCACAGTTTACAACTCCCGGGTAGCATCTTTACCAATTCTTCGATGTCTTCTAATTATACCAGAGGAGTATGTAAATTTAAATCTAAAATCCAACTCAGAAGTAGCTCAGCCTAACGTTTTTCGCTTTCTGTGATGCCTTTATGAGTCAAGAATACTCTCTAAAACAGATTAGCATCAAAGTACTGTCTCTTCAGTGGAAAAACGTCGTCTAGAAGTTATTATAGCGTCTCAAAATTTATATTTACACCTTGGAAATGGTTGCTCGGTGCATGAGGCAATTCGGGGTGTAAATATGCACAGTTTACAGCTCCCGGGTAGCATCTTTACCAATTATTCGATGTCTGCTAATTATACCAGACCAATATGTAATTTTAAATTTAAAATCAAAAGCAGAAGTAGCTCGGCCTAACGTCTATCGCTTTCTGTGGTGCCTTTATGAGCCAAGAATACTCTCTAAATCAGATTAGCATCAAAGTACTGTCTCTTCAGTGGAAAAACGTCGTCTAGAAGTAGCGTCTCAAAATTTATATTTACACCTTGGAAATGGTTGCTCGGTGCATGAGGCAATTCGGGGTGTAAATATGCACAGTTTACAACTCCCGGGTAACATCTTTACCAATTCTTCGATGTCTTCTAATTATACCAGGGGAGTATGTAAATTTAAATTTAAAATCCCACTCAGAAGTAGCTCAGCCTAACGTTTTTTGCTTTCTGTGATGCCTTTATGAGTCAAGAATACTATCTAAAACAGATTAGCATCAAAGTACTGTCTCTTCAGTGGAAAAACGTCGTCTAGAAGTTATTATAGCGTCTCAAAATTTATATTTACACCTTGGAAATGGTTTCTCGGTGCATGAGGCAATTCGGGGTGTAAATATGCACAGTTTACAACTCCCGGGTAGCATCTTTACCAATTATTCGATGTCTGCTAATTATACCAGACCAATATGTAATTTTAACTTTAAAATCAAACCCAGAAGTAGCACGGCCTAACGTCTATCGCTTTCTGTGGTGCCTTTATGAGCTAAGAATACACTCTAAACCAGAATACCATCAAGGCTCTGTCTCATTAGTGGAAAATCGTGGCCTAGAGGTTATTATGGCGTCTCATAATTTATATTTACACCTTAGAAATGGTTGCACGGTGCCTGAGGAAATTAGGGGTGTTAAGAAGCACAGTTTACAACTCCCGGGTAGCATATTTACCAATTCTTCGATGTCTTCTAATTATACCAGAGGAGTATGTAAATTTAAATTTAAAATCCAACTCAGAAGTAGCTGAGCCTAACGTCTATCGCTTTCTGTGGTGCCTTTATTAGCTAAGAATACTCTCTAAAACAGATTACAATCAAAGTTCTGTCTCATTAGTGGAAAATCGTAGCCTAGAGGTTATTATAGCGTCTCATAATTTATATTTACACCTTGGAAATGATTGCACGGTGCCTGAGGAAATTAGGGGTGTTAAGAAGCACAGTTTACAACTCCCGGGTAGCATATTTACCAATTCTTCGATGTCTTCTAATTATACCAGAGGAGTATGTAAATTTAAATTTAAAATCCAACTCAGAAGTAGCTGAGCCTAACGTCTATCGCTTTCTGTGGTGCCTTTATTAGCTAAGAATACTCTCTAAAACAGATTACAATCAAAGTTCTGGCTCATTAGTGAAAAATCGTGGCCTAGAGGTTATTATGGCGTCTCATAATTTATATTTACACCGTAGAAATGGTTGCACGGTGCCTGAGGAAATTAGGGGTGTTAAGAAGCACAGTTTACAACTCCCGGGTAGCATATTTACCAATTCTTCGATGTCTTCTAATTATACCAGAGGAGTATGTAAATATAAATTTAAAATCCAACTCAGAAGTAGCTGAGCCTAACGTCTATCGCTTTCTGTGGTGCCTTTATGAGCAAAGAATACCCTCTAAAACAGATTCCCATCAAAGTGCTGTCTCTTGAGTGGAAAAACGTAGCCTAGAGGTTATTATAGCGTTTCATAATTTATATTTACACCTTGGAAATTGTTTCTCGGTGCATGAGGCAGTTCGGGGTGTAAATATGCACAGTTTACAACTACTGGGTAGCAGTTTTAGCAATTCTTCGATGGCTTCTAATTATACCAGAGGGGTATGTAATGGCAAATAGAAAATCCAATTCATGGGTGGCTCAGGCTAACGTCTAACGATCTCTGTTTTGTCACTATGAGCTAAAAACCCTCTCTAAAGCACATTAGCATATTTAGTGTTAAAACGTCGTCTAGAGGTTATTATAGCGTCACAAAATTTATACTTACATTTTTGAAATGGTTGCTCGGTGCATGAGGCAATTCGGGGTGTAAATATACACAGTTTACAACTCCCGGGTAGCATCTTTACCAATTCGTCGATGTCTTCTAATTATACCAGAGGAGTATGTAAATTTAAATTTAAAATCCAACTCAGAAGTAGCTCAGCCTAACGTTTTTCGCTTTCTGTGATGCCTTTATGAGCCAAGAATACTCTCTAAAACAGATTACCATCAAGGCTCTGTCTCATTAGTGGAAAATCGTGGCCTAGAGGTTATTATAGCGTCTCATAATTTATATTTACACCTTGGAAATGGTTGCACGGTGCATGAGGAAATTAGGGTTACTAAGAAGCACAGTTTACAACTCCCGGGTAGCATCTTTACCAATTATTTGATGTCGTCTAATTATACCAGAGTATGTAAATTTAAATTTAAAATTCAACTCAGAAGTAGCTCAGCCTAACGTCTATCGCTTTCTGTGGTACCTTTATGAGCTAAGAATACTCTCTAAAACAGATTAGCATCAAAGTAGTCTATTCAGTGGAAAAACGTCGTCTAGAAGTAGCGTCTCAAAATTACAACTCCCGGGTAACATCTTTACCAATTCTTCGATGTCTTCTAATTATACCAGAGGAGTATGTAAATTTAAATTTAAAATCCCACTCAGAAGTAGCTCAGCCTAACGTTTTTCGCTTTCTGTGATGCCTTTATGAGTCAAGAATACTCTCTAAAACAGATTAGCATCAAAGTACTGTCTCTTCAGTGGAAAAACGTCGTCTAGAAGTTATTATAGCGTCTCAAAATTTATATTTTCACCTTGGAAATGGTTGCTCGGTGCATGAGGCAATTCGGGGTGTAAATATGCACAGTTTAGAACTCCCGGGTAGCATCTTTACCAATTCTTCGATGTCTGCTAATTATACCAGACCAGTATGTAATTTTAAAATTAAAATCAAACGCAGAAGTAGCTCGGCCTAACGTCTATCGCTTTCTGTGGTATCTTTATCAGCTAAGAATACCATCTAAACCAGATTACCATCAAGGCTCTGTCTCATTAGTGGAAAATTGTGGCCTAGAGGTTATTATAGCGTCTCATAATTTATATTTACACCTTGGAAATGGTTGCACGGTGCCTGAGGAAATTAGGGGTGTTAAGAAGCACAGTTTACAACTCCCAGGTAGCATCTTTACCAATTATTTGATGTCTTCTAATTATACCAGAGGAGTATGTAAATTTAAATTTAAAATTCAACTCAGAAGTAGCTCAGCCTAACGTCTATCGCTTTCTGTAGTACCTTTATGAGTTAAGAATACTCTCTAAAACAGATTACCATCAAAGTTCTGTCTCATTAGTGGAAAGTCGTAGCCTAGAGGTTATTATAGCATCTCAAAATTTATATTTACACCTTGGAAATGGTTGCTCGGTGCATGAGGCAATTCGGGGTGTAAATATGCACAGTTTACGACTCCCGGGTAGCATCTTTACCAATTCTTCGATGTTTTCTAATTATACCAGACGAGTATCTAATTTTAAATTTAAAATCCAACTCAGAAGTAGCTCATCCTAGCGTCTATCGCTTTTTGTGGTACCTTTATGAGCTAAGAATACTCTCTAAAACAGATTACCATCAAAGTTCTGTCTCTTTAGTGGAAAAACGTAGCCTAGAGGTTATTATAGCGTCTCATTATTTATATTTACACCTTGGAAATGATTGCTCGGTGCATGAGGGAATTTCGGATGTTAATATGCATAGTTTACAACTACTGGGTAGCAGTTTTAGCAATTCTTCCAGGTCTTCTAATTATATCAGGGGAGTATGCAATGGCAAATAGAAAACCAATTTATAGGTTGCTGAGGCTAACGTCTAACGCTCTCTGTTTTGTCACTATAAACTAAAAACACTTTCTAAAGCACATTAGCATATTTAGTGTTAAAACGTCGTCTAGAGGTTATTATAGCGTATCAAAATTTATATATACACCTTGGAAATGGTTGCTCGGTGCATGAGGTAATTAGGGGTGTTAAAATGCACAGTTTACAACTACTGGGAAGCAGTTTTAACAATTCTTCAATGACTTCTAATTATGCCTGAAGAGTATGTAATTTTAAATGTAAAATCCAACTCAGAAGTAGCTCAGCCTAACGTCTATCGCTTTTTGTGGTGAATATATAAGGTAAGAATACTTTCTAAGACAGATTATGTTTGCACGGTGCACGAGGGAATTAGGGGTGTTAATAAGCAGAGTTTACAACTACTGGGTCGCAGTTTTAGCAATTCTTTAAGGCCTTTTAATTTTACCAGAGGAGTATGAAATGGCAAATAGATCCAATTCATAGGTTGCTCAGGCTAACGTCTAACGCTCTCTGTTTTGTCACTACGAGCTAAAAACGCTCTCTAAAGTACATTAGCATATTTAGTGTTAAAACGTCGTCTAGAGGTTATTATTATAAATACACCTTGGAAATAGTTGCTCGGTGCATGAGAGATATAAGGGGTGTTAATATGCACAGTCTACAACTCCCAAGAAGCACTTTTAGCAATTCTTCGATGTGTTGTAATTATACCAGACGAGTATGTAATGGCAAATAGAAAACCCAATTCATAAATTGCTCACGCTAACGCCTATCGCTCTCTGTTTTGTCACTATGAGCTAAATACACTTTCTAAGTCACATTAGCATCGTTAGTGTTAAAACGTCGACTAAAGGTTATTATAGCGTCTCATAATTTATATTTACATCTTGGAAATTCTTGCAAGGTGCCTCGGGCCATTCGGGGTGTAAATATGCACAGTTTACAATTCCCGGGTGGCATCTTTACCAATTCTTCGATGTCTTCTAATTATACCAGGGGAGTATGTAAATTTAAATTTAAAATCCCACTCAGAAGTAGCTCAGCCTAACGTTTTTTGCTTTCTGTGATGCCTTTATGAGTCAAGAATACTATCTAAAACAGATTAGCATCAAAGTACTGTCTCTTCAGTGGAAAAACGTCGTCTAGAAGTTATTATAGCGTCTCAAAATTTATATTTACACCTTGGAAATGGTTTCTCGGTGCATGAGGCAATTCGGGGTGTAAATATGCACAGTTTACAACTCCCGGGTAGCATCTTTACCAATTATTCGATGTCTGCTAATTATACCAGACCAATATGTAATTTTAACTTTAAAATCAAACCCAGAAGTAGCACGGCCTAACGTCTATCGCTTTCTGTGGTGCCTTTATGAGCTAAGAATACACTCTAAACCAGAATACCATCAAGGCTCTGTCTCATTAGTGGAAAATCGTGGCCTAGAGGTTATTATGGCGTCTCATAATTTATATTTACACCTTAGAAATGGTTGCACGGTGCCTGAGGAAATTAGGGGTGTTAAGAAGCACAGTTTACAACTCCCGGGTATCATATTTACCAATTCTTCGATGTCTTCTAATTATACCAGAGGAGTATGTAAATTTAAATTTAAAATCCAACTCAGAAGTAGCTGAGCCTAACGTCTATCGCTTTCTGTGGTGCCTTTATTAGCTAAGAATACTCTCTAAAACAGATTACAATCAAAGTTCTGTCTCATTAGTGGAAAATCGTAGCCTAGAGGTTATTATAGCGTCTCATAATTTATATTTACACCTTGGAAATGATTGCACGGTGCCTGAGGAAATTAGGGGTGTTAAGAAGCACAGTTTACAACTCCCGGGTAGCATATTTACCAATTCTTCGATGTCTTCTAATTATACCAGAGGAGTATGTAAATTTAAATTTAAAATCCAACTCAGAAGTAGCTGAGCCTAACGTCTATCGCTTTCTGTGGTGCCTTTATTAGCTAAGAATACTCTCTAAAACAGATTACAATCAAAGTTCTGTCTCATTAGTGAAAAATCGTGGCCTAGAGGTTATTATGGCGTCTCATAATTTATATTTACACCGTAGAAATGGTTGCACGGTGCCTGAGGAAATTAGGGGTGTTAAGAAGCACAGTTTACAACTCCCGGGTAGCATATTTACCAATTCTTCGATGTCTTCTAATTATACCAGAGGAGTATGTAAATATAAATTTAAAATCCAACTCAGAAGTAGCTGAGCCTAACGTCTATCGCTTTCTGTGGTGCCTTTATGAGCAAAGAATACCCTCTAAAACAGATTCCCATCAAAGTGCTGTCTCTTGAGTGGAAAAACGTAGCCTAGAGGTTATTATAGCGTTTCATAATTTATATTTACACCTTGGAAATTGTTTCTCGGTGCATGAGGCAGTTCGGGGTGTAAATATGCACAGTTTACAACTACTGGGTAGCAGTTTTAGCAATTCTTCGATGGCTTCTAATTATACCAGAGGGGTATGTAATGGCAAATAGAAAATCCAATTCATGGGTGGCTCAGGCTAACGTCTAACGATCTCTGTTTTGTCACTATGAGCTAAAAACCCTCTCTAAAGCACATTAGCATATTTAGTGTTAAAACGTCGTCTAGAGGTTATTATAGCGTCACAAAATTTATACTTACATTTTTGAAATGGTTGCTCGGTGCATGAGGCAATTCGGGGTGTAAATATACACAGTTTACAACTCCCGGGTAGCATCTTTACCAATTCGTCGATGTCTTCTAATTATACCAGAGGAGTATGTAAATTTAAATTTAAAATCCAACTCAGAAGTAGCTCAGCCTAACGTTTTTCGCTTTCTGTGATGCCTTTATGAGCCAAGAATACTCTCTAAAACAGATTACCATCAAGGCTCTGTCTCATTAGTGGAAAATCGTGGCCTAGAGGTTATTATAGCGTCTCATAATTTATATTTACACCTTGGAAATGGTTGCACGGTGCATGAGGAAATTAGGGTTAATAAGAAGCACAGTTTACAACTCCCGGGTAGCATCTTTACCAATTATTTGATGTCGTCTAATTATACCAGAGTATGTAAATTTAAATTTAAAATTCAACTCAGAAGTAGCTCAGCCTAACGTCTATCGCTTTCTGTGGTACCTTTATGAGCTAAGAATACTCTCTAAAACAGATTAGCATCAAAGTAGTCTATTCAGTGGAAAAACGTCGTCTAGAAGTAGCGTCTCAAAATTACAACTCCCGGGTAACATCTTTACCAATTCTTCGATGTCTTCTAATTATACCAGAGGAGTATGTAAATTTAAATTTAAAATCCCACTCAGAAGTAGCTCAGCCTAACGTTTTTCGCTTTCTGTGATGCCTTTATGAGTCAAGAATACTCTCTAAAACAGATTAGCATCAAAGTACTGTCTCTTCAGTGGAAAAACGTCGTCTAGAAGTTATTATAGCGTCTCAAAATTTATATTTTCACCTTGGAAATGGTTGCTCGGTGCATGAGGCAATTCGGGGTGTAAATATGCACAGTTTAGAACTCCCGGGTAGCATCTTTACCAATTCTTCGATGTCTGCTAATTATACCAGACCAGTATGTAATTTTAAAATTAAAATCAAACGCAGAAGTAGCTCGGCCTAACGTCTATCGCTTTCTGTGGTATCTTTATCAGCTAAGAATACCATCTAAACCAGATTACCATCAAGGCTCTGTCTCATTAGTGGAAAATTGTGGCCTAGAGGTTATTATAGCGTCTCATAATTTATATTTACACCTTGGAAATGGTTGCACGGTGCATGAGGCAATTCGGGGTGTAAATATGCACAGTTTACAACTCCCGGGTAGCATCTTTACCAATTCTTCGATGTCTTCTAATTACACCAGAGGAGTATGTAAATTTAAATTTAAAATCCAACTCAGAAGTAGCTCTGCCTAACGTCTATCGCTTTCTGTGGTGCCTTTATAAGCCAAGATTACTCTCTAAAACAGATTACCTTCAAAGTTCTGTCTCTTTAGTGAAAAACGTCGGCTAGAAGTTATTATAGCGTCTCATATTTTATATTTACACCTTGAAAATTGTTGCTCGGTGCATGAGGCTATTCGGGGTGTATATATGCACAGTTTACAACTCCCGGGTAGCATCTTTACCAATTCTTCGATGTCTTCAAATTATACCAGACGAGTATGTTATTTAAATTTAAAATCCTACTCAGAAGTAGCTCAGCCTAACGTCTATCGCTTTCTGTGGTGCCTTTATGAGCTAAGAATACTCTCTAAAACAGATTACCATCAAAGTTCTGTCTCCTTAGTGGAAAAACGTAGCCTAGAGGTTATTATAGCGTCTCATAATTTATATTTACACCTTGGAAATTGTTTCTCGGTGCATGAGGCAGTTCGGGGTGTAAATATGCACAGTTTACAACTCCCGGGTGGCATCTTTACCAATTCTTCGATGTCTTCTAATTATACCAAACGAGTATGTAATTTTAAATGTTAAATCCAACTCAGAAGTAGCTCAACCTTACGTATATCTCTTTCCGTGGTGCCTATATGAGGTAAGAATACTTTCTAAGACAGATTACCATCAAAATTCTGTCTCTTTAGTGGAAAAACGTAGCGTAGAGGTTATTATAGCGTCTGATAATTTATATTTACACCTTGGAAATGGTTGTTCGGTGCATGAGGCAATTAGGGGTGTTAATAAGCACAGTTTAGAACTCCCGGAAAGTAGTTTTATTAATTCTTCGATGTCTTGTAATTATACCAGACGACTATGTAATGCAAATAGAAAATCCAATTCGTAAGTTGCTCAGGCTAACGTCTATCGCTCTCTGTTTTGTCACTAAGAGCTAAATACACTCTCTAAGACACATTAGCAGCTTTAGTGTGAAAACGTCGTCTAGAAGTTATTATAGCGTCTCATAATTTATATTTACACCTTGGAAATGGTTGCGAGGTGCATGAGAGAATTAGGGGTGTAAATAAGCACAGTTTACAACTACTGGGTAGCAGTTTTAGCAATTCTTCGATGTCTTCTAATTATACCAGAGGAGTATGTAAATTTAAATTTAAAATCCAACTCAGAGGTAGCTCAGCTTAACGTTTTTCGCTTTCTGTGATGCCTTTATGAGCCAAGAATACTCTCTAAAACAGATTAGCATCAAAGTACTGTCTCTTCAGTGGAGAAACGTCGTCTAGAAGTTATTATAGCGTTTCAAAATTTATATTTACACCTTGGAAATGGTTGCTCGGTGCATGAGGCAATTTGGGGTGTAAATATGCACAGTTTACAACTCAAGGGTAGCATCTTTACCAATTATTCGATGTCTGCTATTCATACCAGACCAATATGTAATTTTAAATTTAAAATCAAACGCAGTAGTAGCTCGGCCTAACGTCTTTCGCTTTCTGTGGTACCTTTATGAGCTAAGAATACCCTCTAAACCAGATTACCATCAAGGCTCTGTCTCATTAGTGGAAAATCGTGGCCTAGAGGTTATTATAGCGTCTCATAATTTATATTTACACCTTGGAAATGGTTGCACGGTGCATGAGGAAATTAGGGGTGCTAAGAAGCACAGTTTACAACTCCCGGGTAGCATCTTTACCAATTATTTGATGTCGTCTAATTATACCAGAGGAGTATGTAAATTTAAATTTAAAATTCAACTCAGAAGTAGCTCAGCATAACGTCTATCGCTTTCTGTGGTACCTTTATGAGCTAAGAATACTCTCTAAAACAGATTAGCATCAAAGTACTGTCTCTTCAGTGGAAAAACGTCGTCTAGAAGTAGCGTCTCAAAATTTATATTTACACCTTGGAAATGGTTGCTCGATGCATGAGGCAATTCGGGGTGTAAATATGCACAGTTTACAACTCCCGGGTAGCATCTTTACCAATTCTTCGATGTCTTCTAATTATACCAGAGGAGTATGTAAATTTAAATTTAAAATCCAACTCAGAAGTAGCTCAGCCTAACGTCTATCGCTTTCTGTGGTGCCTTTATAAGCCAAGATTACTCTCTAAAACAGATTACCTTCAAAGTTCTGTCTCTTTAGTGAAAAACGTCGGCTAGAAGTTATTATAGCGTCTCATATTTTATATTTACACCTTGAAAATTGTTGCTCGGTGCATGAGGCTATTCGGGGTGTAAATATGCACAGTTTACAACTCCCGGGTAGCATCTTTACCAATTCTTCGATGTCTTCTAATTATACCAAACGAGTATGTAATTTTAAATGTTAAATCCAACTCAGAAGTAGCTCAACCTTATGTATATCGCTTTCCGTGGTGCCTATATGAGGTAAGAATACTTTCTAAGACAGATTACCATCAAAATTCTGTCTCTTTAGTGGAAAAACGTAGCGTAGAGGTTATTATAGCGTCTGATAATTTATATTTACACCTTGGAAATGGTTGTTCGGTGCATGAGGCAATTAGGGGTGTTAATAAGCACAGTTTAGAACTCCCGGAAAGTAGTTTTATTAATTCTTCGATGTCTTGTAATTATACCAGACGACTATGTAATGCAAATAGAAAAACCAATTCGTAAGTTGCTCAGGCTAACGTCTATCGCTCTCTGTTTTGTCACTAAGAGCTAAATACACTCTCTAAGACACATTAGCAGCTTTAGTGTGAAAACGTCGTCTAGAGGTTATTATAGCGTCTCATAATTTATATTTACACCTTGGAAATGGTTGCGAGGTGCATGAGGGAATTAGGGGTGTAAATAAGCACAGTTTACAACTACTGGGTAGCAGTTTTAGCAATTCTTCGATGTCTTCTAATTATACCAGAGGAGTATGTAAATTTAAATTTAAAATCCAACTCAGAGGTAGCTCAGCTTAACGTTTTTCGCTTTCTGTGATGCCTTTATGAGCCAAGAATACTCTCTAAAACAGATTAGCATCAAAGTACTGTCTCTTCAGTGGAAAAACGTCGTCTAGAAGTAGCGTCTCAAAATTTATATTTACACCTTGGAAATGGTTGCTCGGTGCATGAGGCAATTCGGGGTGTAAATATGCACAGTTTACAACTCAAGGGTAGCATCTTTACCAATTATTCGATGTCTGCTAATTATACCAGACCAATATGTAATTTTAAATTTAAAATCAAACGCAGAAGTAGCTCGGCCTAACGTCTTTCGCTTTCTGTGGTACCTTTATGAGCTAAGAATACCCTCTAAACCAGATTACCATCAAGGCTCTGTCTCATTAGTGGAAAATCGTGGCCTAGAGGTTATTATAGCGTCTCATAATTTATATTTACACCTTGGAAATGATTGCACGGTGCCTGAGGAAATTAGGGGTGTTAAGAAGCACAGTTTACAACTCCCGGGTAGCATCTTTACCAATTATTTGATGTCTTCTAATTATACCAGAGGAGTATGTAAAGTTAAATTTAAAATTCAACTCAGAAGTAGCTCAGCCTAACGTCTATCGCTTTCTGTGGTATCTTTATGAGATAACAATACTCTCTAAAACAGATTACCATCAAAGTTCTGTCTCATTAGTGGAAAGTCGTAGCCTAGAGGTTATTATAGCGTCTCAAAATTTATATTTACACCTTGGAAATGGTTGCTCGGTGCATGAGGCAATTCGGGGTGTAAATATGCACAGTTTACAACTCCCGGGTAGCATCTTTACCAATTATTCGATGTTTGATAATTATACCAGACCAATATGTAATTTTAAATTTAAAATCAAACGCAGAAGTAGCTCGGCCTAACGTCTATCGCTTTCTGTGGTGCCTTTATGAGCTAAGAATACCCTCTAAACCAGAATACCATCAAGGCTCTGTCTCATTAGTGGAAAATCGTGACCTAGAGGCTATTATAGCGTCTCATAATTTATATTTACACCTTAGAAATGGTTGCACGGTGTCTGAGGAAATTAGGGGTGTTAAGAAGCACAGTTTACAACTCCCGGGTAGCATATTTACCAATTCTTCGAAGTCTTCTAATTATACCAGAGGAGTATGTAAATTTAAATTTAAAATCCAACTCAGAAGTAGCTGAGCCGAACGTCTATCGCTTTCTGTGGTGCCTTTATGAGCTAAGAATACTCTCTAAAACAGATTACAATCAAAGTTCTGTCTCATTAGTGGAAAATCGTAGCCTAGAGGTTATTATAGCGTCTCATAATTTATATTTACACCTTGGAAATAATTACATGGATCCTGAGAAAATTAGGGGTGTTAATAAGCATAGTTTATAACTACTTGGTAGCACTTTGATCATTTCTTTAAGGTCTTCTAATTATACCTCAAGAGTATGTAATGGCAAATAGTAAATCCAATTCATAGGTTGCTTAGGCTAACGTCTAACGCACTCTGTTTTTAACTATGAGCTAAAAACACTCTCTAAAGCACATTAGCATATCTAGTGTTAAATGTCGTCTAGAGGTTATTATAGCGTCTCAAAATTTATATTTACACCTTGGAAATGATTGCTCGGTGCATGAGGGAATTTAGGGTGTTAATATGCATAGTTTAAAACTCCTGGGAAGCAGTTTTAGCAATTCTTCGATGTCTTATAATTATACCAGACGAGTATGTAATGGCAAATAGAAATTTCAATTCATAAGCTGGTCAGGCTAACGTCTATCGCTCTCTGTTTTGTCACTATGAGATAAAAACATTCTCTAAGACACATTAGCATCTTTGGAGCTAAAACGTCGTCTAGAGGTTATTATAGCATCTCAAAATTTATATATACTCCTTGGAAATGGTTGCTCGGTGCATGAGGGAATTAGGGTTGTTAATATGCACAGTCTACAACGCCCAAGAAGTACTTTTAGCAATTCTTCAATGACTTCTAATTATACCAGACGAGTATGAAATGGCAAATAGAAAACCCAATTCATAAATTGCTCACGCTAACGTCTATCGCTCTCTGTTTTGTCACTATGAGCTAAATACACTCTCTAAGACACATTAGCATCTTTAGTGTTAAAGCGTCGTCTAGAGGTAATTATAGCGTTTCAAAATTTATATTTTCACCTTGGAAATGCTTGCTCGGTGCATGAGGCAATTCGGGGTGTAAATATGCACAGTTTACAACTCCCGGGTAGCATCTTTACCAATTCTTCGATGTCTTCTAATTATACCAGAGGAGTATGTAAATTTAAATTTAAAATCCAACTCAGAAGTAGCTCAGCTTAACGTCTTTTGCTTTCTGTGATGCCTTTATGAGCCAAGAATACTCTCTAAAACAGATTAGCATCAAAGTACTGTCTCTTCAGTGGAAAAACGTCGTCTAGAAGTAGCGTCTCAAAATTTATATTTACACCTTGGAAATGGTTGCTCGGTGCATGAGGCAATTCGGGGTGTAAATATGCACAGTTTACAACTCCCGGGTAGCATCTTTACCAATTCTTCGATGTCTTCTAATTATACCAGAGGAGTATGTAAATTTAAATTTAAAATCCAACTCAGAAGTAGCTCAGCTTAACGTCTTTTGCTTTCTGTGATGCCTTTATGAGCCAAGAATACTCTCTAAAACAGATTAGCATCAAAGTACTGTCTCTTCTGTGGAAAAACGTCGTCTAGAAGTAGCGTCTCAAAATTTATATTTACACCTTGGAAATGGTTGCTCGGTGCATGAGACAATTCGGGGTGTAAATATGCACAGTTTACAACTGCCGGGTAGCATCTTTACCAATTCTTCGATGTCTTCTAATTATACCAGAGGAGTATGTAAATTTAAATTTAAAATCCAACTCAGAAATAGCCCAGCCTAACGTTTTTCGCTTTCTGCGATGCCTCTATGAGCCAAGAATACTCTCTAAAACAGATTAGCATCAAAGTACTGTGTCTTCAGTGGAAAAACGTCGTCTAGAAGTAACGTCTCAAAATTTATATTTACACCTTGGAAATGGTTGCTCGGTGCATGAGGCAATTCGGGGTGTAAATATGCACAGTTTACTACTCCCGGGTAGCATCTTTACAATTCTTCGATGTCTTCTAATTATACCAGAGGAGTATGTAAATTTAAATTTAAAATCCAACTCAGAAGTAGCTCAGCTTAACGTTTTTCGCTTTCTGTGATGCCTTTATGAGCCAAGAAAGCTCTATAAAACAGATTAGCATCAAAGTACTGTCTCTTCAGTGGAAAAACGTCGCCTAGAAGTAGCGTCTCAAAATTTATATTTACACCTTTTAAATGGTTGCTTGGTGCATGAGGCAATTCGGGGTGTAAATATGCACAGTTTACAACTCCCGGGTAGCATCTTTACCAATTCTTCGATGTCTTCTAATTATACCAGAGGAGTATGTAAATTTAAATTTAAAATCCAACTCAGAAGTAGCTCAGCTTAACGTCTTTTGCTTTCTGTGATGCCTTTATGAGCCAAGAATACTCTCTAAAACAGTTTAGCAACAAAGTACTGTCTCTTCAGTGGAAAAACGTCGTCTAGAAGTAGCGTCTCAAAATTTATATTTACACCTTGGAAATGGTTGCTTGGTGCATGAGGCAATTCGGGGTGTAAATATGCACAGTTTACAACTCCCGGGTGGCATCTTTACCAATTCTTCGATGTCTTCTAATTATACCAGAGGAGTATGTAAATTTAAATTTAAAATCCAACTCAGAAGTAGCTCAGCTTAACGTTTTTCGCTTTCTGTGATGCCTTTATGAGCCAAGAATAGTCTCTAAAACAGATTAGCATAAAAGTACTGTCTCTTCAGTGGAAAAACGTCGTCTAGAAGTAGCGTCCCAAAATTTATATTTACACCTTGGAAATGGTTGCTTGGTGCATGAGGCAATTCGGGGTGTAAATATGCACAGTTTACAACTCCCGGGTGGCATCTTTACCAATTCTTCGATGTCTTCTAATTATACCAGAGGAGTATGTAAATTTAAATTTAAAATCCAACTCAGAAGTAGCTCAGCCTAACGTTTTTCGCTTTCTGTGATGCCTTTATGAGCCAAGAATACTCTCTAAAACAGATTAGCATCAAAGTACTGTGTCTTCAGTGGAAAAACGTCGTCTAGAAGTAGCGTCTCAAAATTTATATTTACACCTTGGAAATGGTTGCTCGGTGCATGAGGCAATTCGGGGTGTAAATATGCACAGTTTACTACTCCCGGGTAGCATCTTTACAATTCTTCGATGTCTTCTAATTATACCAGAGGAGTATGTAAATTTAAATTTAAAATCCAACTCAGAAGTAGCTCAGCTTAACGTTTTTCGCTTTCTGTGATGCCTTTATGAGCCAAGAAAGCTCTATAAAACAGATTAGCATCAAAGTAGTCTCTTCAGTGGAAAAACGTCGTCTAGATGTAGCGTCTCAAAATTTATATTTACACCTTGGAAATGGTTGCTCGGTGCATGAGGCAATTTGGGGTGTCAATATGCACAGTTTAAACTTCCGGGTAGCATATTTACCAATTCTTCGATCTCTTCTAATTATACCAGACCAATTAATAATTTTAAATTTAAAATCTAACTCAGAAGTAGCTCGGCCTAACGTCTATCGCTTTCTGTGGTGCCTGTATGAGCTAAGAATACTCTCTAAAACAGATTACTATCAAAGTTCTGTCTCATTAGTGGAAAATCGTGGCCTAGAGGTTATTATAACGTCTCATAATTTATATTTACACCTTGGAAATGGTTGCACGGTGCCTGAGGAAATTAGGGGTGTTAATATGCACAGTCTACAACTCCCAAGAAGTACTTTTAGCAATTCTTCAATGACTTCTAATTATACCAGACGAGTATGTAATGGCAAATAGAAAACCCAATTCATAAATTGCTCACGCTAACGTCTATCGCTCTCTGTTTTGTCACTATGAGCTAAATACACTCTCTAAGACACATTAGCATCTTTAGTGTTAAAGCGTCGTCTAGAGGTTATTATAGCGTCTCAAAATTTATATTTTCACCTTGGAAATGGTTGCTCGGTGCATGAGGCAATTCGGAGTGTAAATATGCACAGTTTAGAATTCCCGGGTAGCATCTTTACCAATTCTTTGATGTCTGCTAATTATACCAGACCAGTATGTAATTTTAAATTTAAAATCAAACGCAGAAGTAGCTCGGCCTAACGTCTATCGCTTTCTGTGGTGCCTTTATGAGCTAAGAATGCCCTCTAAACCAGATTACCATCAAGGCTCTGTCTCATTAGTGGAAAATCGTGGCCTAGAGGTTATTATAGCGTCTCATAATTTATATTTACACCTTGAAAATGGTTGCAAGGTGCCTGAGGCCATTCGGGGTGTAAATATGCACAGTTTACCATTCCCGGTAGCATCTTTACCAATTCTTCGATGTCTTCTAATTATACCAGACGAGTATGTAATTTTAAATTAAAAATCCAACTCAGAAGTAGCTCAGCCTAACGTCTATCGCTTTCTGTGGTGCCTTTATGAGCTAAGAATACCCTCTAAAACAGATTCCCATCCAAGTTCTGTCTCTTGAGTGGAAAAACGTAGCCTAGAGGTTAATATAGCGTCTCATAATTTATATTTACACCTTGGAAATTGTTGCAAGGTGCCTGAGGCCATTCGGAGTGTAAATATGCACAGTTTACAATTCCCGGGTAGCATCTTTACCAATTCTTCGATGTCTTCTAATTATACCAGACGAGTATGTAATTTTAAATTAAAAATCCAACTCAGGAGTAGCTCAGCCTAACGTCCATCGCTTTCTGTGGTGCCTTTATGAGCTAAGAATATTCTCTAAAATAGATTGCCAACAAAGTTCTGTCTCTTTAGTGGAAAAACGTAGCCTAGAGGTTAATATAGCATCTCATAATTTATATTTACACCTTGGAAATTGTTGCAAGGTGCCTGAGGCCATTCGGGGTGTAAATATGCACAGTTTACAATTCCCGGGTAGCATCTTTACCAATTCTTCGATGTCTTCTAATTATACCAGACGAGTATGTAATTTTAAATTTAAAATCCAACTCAGAAGTAGCTCAGCCTAACGTCTACCGTTTTCTGTGGTGCTTTTATGAGCTAAGAATATTCTCTAAAACAGATTACCATCAAAGTTCTGTCTCGTTAGTGTGAAAACGTCGTCTAGAGGTTATTATAGCGTCTCATAATTTATATTTACACCTTGGAAATTGTTTCTCGGTGCATGAGGCAGTTCGGGGTGTAAATATGCACAGTTTACAACTCCCGGGTGGCATCTTTACCAATTCTTCGAAGTCTTCTAATTATACCAGACGAGTATGTAATTTTAAATGTTAAATCCAACTCAGAAGTAGCTCAACCTTACGTCTATCGCTTTCCGTGGTGCCTATATGAGGTAAGAATACTTTCTAAGACAGATTACCATCAAAGTTCTGTCTCTTTAGTGGAAAAACGTAGCCTAGAGGTTAATATAGCGTCTCATAATTTATATTTACACCTTGGAAATTGTTGCAAGGTGCCTGAGGCCATTCGGGGTGTAAATATGCACAGTTTACAATTCCCGGGTAGCATCTTTACCAATTCTTCGATGTCTTCTAATTATACCAGACGAGTATGTAATTTTAAATTTAAAATCCAACTCAGAAGTAGCTCAGCCTAACGTCTACCGTTTTCTGTGGTGCTTTTATGAGCTAAGAATACTCTCTAAAACAGATTACCATCAAAGTTCTGTCTCGTTAGTGTGAAAACGTCGTCTAGAGGTTATTATAGCGTCTCATAATTTATATTTACACCTTGGAAATTGTTGCAAGGTGCCTGAGGCCATTCGGGGTGTAAATATGCACAGTTTACAACTCCCGGGTGGCATCTTTACCAATTCTTCGATGTCTTCTAATTATACCAGACGAGTATGTAATTTTAAATGTTAAATCCAACTCAGAAGTAGCTCAACCTTACGTCTATCGCTTTCCGTGGTGCCTATATGAGGTAAGATTACTTTCTAAGACAGATTACCATCAAAGTTCTGTCTCTTTATTGGAAAAACGTAGCCTAGAGGTTATTATAGCGTCTGATAATTTATATTTACACCTTGGAAATGGTTGTTCGGTGCATGAGGCAATTAGGGGTGTTAATAAGCACAGTTTACAACTCCCGGAAAGTAGTTTTATTAATTCTTCGATGTCTTGTAATTATACCAGACGACTGTGTAATGCAAATAGAAAATCCAATTCGTAAGTTGCTCAGGCTAACGTCTATCGCTCTCTGTTTTGTCACTAAGAGCTAAATACACTCTCTAAGACACATTAGCAGCTTTAGTGTGAAAACGTCGTCTAGAGGTTATTATAGGGTCTCATAATTTATATTTACACCTTGGAAATGGTTGCGAGGTGCATGAGGAAATTAGGGGTGTAAATAAGCACAGTTTACAACTACTGGGTAGCAGTTTTAGCAATTCTTCGATGTCTTCTAATTATACCAGAGGAGTATGTAATGGCAAATAGAAAATCCAATTCATGGGTGGCTCAGGCTAACGTCTAACGCTCTTTGTTTTGTCACTATGAGGTAAAAACCCTCTCTAAAGCACATTAGCATATTTAGTGTTAAAACGTCGTCTAGAGGTTATTATAGCGTCACAAAATTTATATTTACACCTTTGAAATGGTTGCTCGGTGCATGAGGAAATTAGGGGTGTTAATATGCATAGTTTACAAACTCTGGGAAGCAGTTTTAGCAATTCTTCGATGTTTTATAATTATACCAGACGAATATGTAATGGCAAATAGAAAATCCAATTCATAAGCTGCTCAGGCTAACGTTTATAGCTCTCTGTTTTGTCACTATGAGATAAAAACGTTCTCTAAGACACATTAGCATCTTTAGAGTTAAAACGCCGTCTAGAGGTTATTCTAGCATCCTAAAATTTATATTTACACCTTGAAAATTGTTACTCGTTGCATGAAGCAAGTAGGGGTCTTAATATGCACAGTTTACAACTCCCAAGAAGCAGTTTTAGCAATTATTCGATGTCTTCTAATTATACCAGACGAGTATGTAATTTTAAATTGAAAATCCAATGAAGAAGTTGCTCAGGCTAACGTCTATCGCTTTCTGTGGTATCTTTAGGAGTTAAAAACACTCTCGGGCTAACGTCTATCGCTTTCTGTGATGTCTTTATGAGCTAAAAACACTCTCTAAGACACATTAGCATCATAATTCTGTCTTTAGTATTGAAACGTCGTCTAAAAGTTATTATAGCGTCCCAAAATTTATATTTATTTTTTGAAAGTTGTTACTTGGTTCGTGAGGCAATTAGGGGTGTTAATATGCACAGTTTACAACTCTCGGGAAGCAGTTTTAGCAATTATTAAATGTCTTCTAATTATACCAGACGAGTATGTAATTTTAAATGTAAAATCCAATTCAGAAGTTGCTCAGGTTAACGTCTATCGCTTTCTGTGGTGTCTTTATGAGCTAAGAACACTCTGAAAGACACAGCAGCATTGAAGTTCTGTGTCTTTAGTGTTAATACGTCGTCAAGAGGTTATTCCAGAATTTATGCTTACACCTTGAAAATTGTTACTCGGTGCATGAGGCAATTATGGGTGTTAATATGCACAGTTTACAACTCCCGGGAGGCAGCTTTAGCAATTCTTCGATGTTTTGTAATTATACCAGAGGAATATGCAATGACAAATGCAAAATCCAATTCATAAGTTGCTCAAGCTAACGTCTATCGCTCTGTGGTGTCTTTATGAGCTAAAAACGCTTTCTAAGACACATTATCATCAAAGTTTTGTCTCCTTAGTGTCAAAACGTCGTGTAGATTTTATTATAGCTTCCCAAAATTTATATTTACGTTATTTGAAAATTGTTGCGCGGTGCATGAGACAATTAGTGATGTTAATATATACAGTTTACAACTCCCGGGAAGCTGTTTTAGCAATTCTTCGATGTCTTGTGGTTATACCAGATGAGTATGTAATGGCAAATGGAAAATCCAATTCAGAAGTTGCTCAGGTTAACGTCTATCGCTTTCTATGGTGCCTTTATACACTAAAGTCGAACTGCCTGAGCTATCCTTACCTGACCAGAACCCACCCTTGTCTATGTTAATAAAACTGCAGAAGCAATCCGAACCTACCCTGTCCTATTAATCCTCCAGCGCAATAGTAAATCTTGCAGCTGGTTAAATAACCTGCCCTGTTCTAATGATTCTTGCTGCATTAAAATAAAACCTGACCTGAGTCCCTGTCCGATAGTCCGGAAAACCATGCTGTTATTAAATAACTTCTTCCGCCGGTCCGAGATGCAACGCGACCTACAATTCAGTTCAATAAGCTACAGAGCACGAGCTCGAAAAGAATTTGAATTATAAATCAAACAGATCCCGGTCGCTCCAGATTTGCCGGCCCGCGTGGACGAGCGCTGGTCCCAGAAGGTCGCGCCCGGGCTCTGAAATTAAATTCATATTTGCTAACGTAGCGGAGCGCTAGTATTGTTTCAGTTTGATTCGCCGTTAATTAACCTAGAATCATTACGGCTTGCTTCATCAGGTTCAATATCAGTAAAATCACGGAAACAAGTCGAAACTGGATTATTTAATTTTGTTCTAATTACACCAACCTGAATTGCAGTGCCAGGAACCACACCTCTTATCAACCAGTGCAGTTCTACCCGGACGGTCCCAGATACCAGAACCGATTATCATTTGGGTTATCAGTATTATTTATTTTATTTAAACATTTTTACTTTTTTATATTAGTTAAAGAGAATAAATATCTGTTCTTGACTCAAATTTATCTCTTACTTCAGCTGATTACGAAACCTCGGCCAGAGCTACCGGCAGTGGTAAATAATAACGTAAAGTTGATCTTGTGTAGAGTTGCATAAATTCGCAAACGTTACAAGAGCACCCTTCGCAGGGACTATAGTTACAACACTAACTAACCCTTAGTCATAACTTTAAAGTCCTTTAATTTTCAATGGTGGTAGGTATGACGCTTTAAACTTTAATCTCTATTAAGTAACAGGGATTAATTAGTTATTTTAATAGCGAGAAACTAGGGATTAAAGTCATACTTTCAGTGTGTGTAATATTTTTTTTTTATTACAGATACTAGTATTATTACGTAATAAGGGGATTGTAAAAGAATTGAAAAAAAAATATCACTTTATAAATTTTTTATTTAATATCTATACTACTATTTCACAAATCTTTAAAAAAATTGTAAACGTGTTTTCTTAAACAGCCTATATTTCGTTAAGGAAGTATTTCCCCAAAAGCATTTGTAAGACCTCTTGTCTTATTTTAACTTATTTTGGGCCAAAATAAGACAAAACGCGCTTTAAAAAAATATTTTTAATAAATTCTGAAGAGGTTTACGTTAGCAAGAATAGGTATCTCAAAACCGAAGTGCCTATATTGAAAAATTACTAACAATTTTTTTTTCCAAAACTTGATGATGAAACTAAAATACATATGCTCTCAAGAAAAAACATGCAGGGGCTTAAGATTTTATTTTTTTTGAGTAATTTATTTTTAAAAATCTAGGCCACTGGATTTTTTAGTAAATAATAATTTAATAAAATGTCATCATTATTTTCCCACAGTTCAGTACCTCTAATTTCGCTAAATTATTCTTGAAACTATGCTATACCATCACCAAGATTTAATTGGTTCTATACGAGAATGGCAGAAAAACTCAAAAAATCTCGAAAAAGGGAACTTTTAGGAAGTTAAATCAAGAACACCTTTTTAGTCAGAAACTGAATGGACAATAGTAAACAAACACATCTTCTTTAAATAACAGGACGTTAAAAAGTTTGTATTAAACATGTATTCTTCTCCGCCTCTGGATTATTACAATTTGGCAAAATTAAGTATAGTAATTCATCAGTAGGAGTAACTAATATGTACTTATTTTGAAATCAGTATCTCTATGGTTTGAAAATATTTTTAATAAAATATGTTGTTTGAACACTCCTTAACACCCTGTAGAACTCGAAGGCGAAGGTTTAGAGAGAAACTGTATTTAACTTTTTTAATGATTTTTCGAAAATCTAGCTACTAACATCTTTTCAATGTAAAGTATTTATTTCTGAATCATACTGTATAAGCACGGCTGTTAACATGATTTTAGATTCGCTAAATTCTAAAAAAAGTTCATCAAAACATTTCCGTAATTTGTAACCAGTGTAATCACTAATCACTCGAGTCCGAACAGATTTAATGATAAACATTTTTAAACAAATACTCAGTGGCGTACTCTGAATATTTTTGAGAAAATCAGAAGTTAGTAAAGATTGTCGTCAGTAACATCAACTGTCCTTTGACTTTTCAATGTCTAGAGCAATTGTAATAAATACGTATACCTTATTGCTTTATATCAAAAATATTTGCAGTGTTTTTTTTTTAATAACTATTAAAATGGCTTCAAGTTGCTTGTGTGTAATAGCTAATAGCTAATTGAATAAGTATTCTTCTTTCACTGTACTGTAATTTACATTTATTTTTGTGAGACCCCTTCGAATACTAAAACCCCAATCGCACGCCTCTTAATTATTATCTTAGTTTAAAAAGTCGGCATAACTACATGTGGTACAGAGGATAAAGTTATGGCATAATTGCTCTAATAACAAGAGATCAAATAAATTTACAATTAGAGTCGCCTGTGATATGTGTTATACGTTTGGCAGTACTGAAGTATATTGTCAGTCTATGTCAAATTAGAGATTTGCAGGTTACGTTTTACGTCAGTCTGTGTCAAACAACAAACAAAACCTAACCTACTAATCTCGAACTTGACATAGACTGACAATACACTTCAGTACTGCCAAACGTATAACACATATCACAGGCGACTATAATTATACATTTATTTGATCCATCCTACTGCCTACTTCCTGATTTGTCACTATGACTTTTCAGCTGCAAATGTTTCCGCAAATTCTGCAGTTATCTCTACGGATATCGAAACGTTATAAAAATGTTGTAAGTTTACATATGTTTTATACTTTTTAAATCAAAGTCTGGTTTGGACAACCATTGCAGCTCTGTACATTTATTGTGTTATCATTAAATCTGTTCGAACCCTACTAAACACATATCCGGCATGATATTCACGAGCCACCACTGAATGTTACATAATTAGTACTTATATCTTCCTATTGGCCGTGATCTTCCTTAACACACGGCGCATGACCCACTTGAAATTGAAGGTCACGTTGATACCGAAACCTACTATCGTGGTACGCCCATTCAGTTTATCTGCGCATTTTAACGTGTAACTCGAATTAATCATGGTGTGGGGATTTGTAACGTGCGGCCCTAACGAAGCCTTAGTGATATCAGGTAAATAAAATAATACAACGGATAACAACATCAAGTACTTGTTATCGATAACTGTCGATAGAGTATATAGAGCCCAGTGTCGGGGCATTTGTTTTTAAAACAGCCAATGTGATGCTCCCAAGGCCGCGTGCATCGTCCGTGGCTTGTTTTGTCACTTTCTGTTTCTATTAGTATATTTCGAATAAAATCACTGTGAATCCGTTTAAATAGAAATGGTCGATGCTTATGTAAGTATTGTTAAGTGCAAAGCATATAACTCATTTGTTTATTGTTAGTATGTAATAGCAGTGGCGGGTTCGAGAAGGTGCCAAAGATGTGTTTTGCATTCTGTATGTTCAGAACTGGGTTATACATTTTGCTGAAAGTCCCATATTGAACGTAACGTACAATGTTTTAGTGTTCAAATTGAAAATGTGTCAAATCGTACAAGGAAATGAGATCTGTCCAAGGTAAAGGATTTTTTTATAAGTTTGGCTAATGTGGCATACAAAAGTAAATAAAACAATAGGTAATACCTAGGTATAGCTATTCATGTAAATGTATGTCACCTAAAATTAACTGAAAGTGTCGTGCTGCGCTAAAATCGGCAGGAAGAATAAATCATTGTTAACATTAGGTAATTGAAAGCAATTATTAACAACTGCTGTCAGCAGTAACTGTAAATATTTTTTATACACCAGATAAAACTATTTTCTTTTTCTAAATTGTGATTTTATACAGTCTTAAGTTATTGTAGAACCTAAAACGATTTTTAAATTTAACTTTTTAAAATTCACTGAAATACAGGTTCGTTCAAAATTAATTCCCCACAAAAAAAAGTTGTCAAAGTGCCTTAAAATTGACCTTAACAATGCAAACAGCAATGGCGTAGCTGCTATAATAACGCAGAAATAATCCCTGAAAGTTAGATTTTGTTTTTATGTATTTATGAGTTTAATTACATTAAACGCTAACCCAGAAATATAAATACATTAACTAAATAAAAAATGATTTTATACATCTCATTTTTTCCACAAAAATGTTTAAGTACTCTTGACAACACCGCTTAATTATAAGTCTTTTCATTCCACATACAAAAATCAGGAGTACCAAGAAATTTTTTAATTTATAAGTACGACAGAAATAAAAAAATTGCAGTTTAAGTTTCGTTGTTGATGATGACACTTTTCAAGAATATGCTGACATTCATATAATCTTTGGGCGTGAGGGTATGAATGCTAAATCTGCAGAAAGGACCTACGCTGCACAGTTGCTTGGTCAAAGGCTTCGAACTCACAAAACATATTTAAACTTGCACAATAGACTGCGAACCTAGCCTAGTTCCAGTAAAAACTGATACAAGTAGACCAAGAACAGCAGAAACTAAGGAAGCAATTTTGGATTTTGTTACCAACACGCTAGGCTACCGCATCAGGAATGTTTAAGGTATTAATATGGTATGTCGCCACTTCGGGAAAACTAACTACGTCGTTACATCAGAAAAAATTTAATATCGGGAAAATGCTAATAAATAATACACAATACAAAATAGGTTAGGTTAGGTTTTGCATTGTGTATAAAAATTTAATACCTAACCTAACATTTTTCTGATGTGGCGACATACTTTTAGTTTTTTCCGATGTGGCGACATACTATACTAATACCAAAGTTTAAAGCTTATTAAAATCATTGTCAGATTTCTTGAATATTGACCAAGGAAAGACTACATAATTAACATTACATGAAAGTGCAGTTCTTCTACTAGAAGATTACCAAAGAAGGTTGGAAAGTTGGAATTTTGTCAGTGGCTAATAAACCAAAATGATCGTGATTCAAATTTTATTTTAAAAATTCTATGGAGGGATTAGTGTTTTTTAGTAAAAATGTATGTGTTAATATTCACAACATCCATCATTGGGCAGCTGAAAACCCACACTTGTACTATCCTGAAAAACATCAATGTAGATTTTCAATTAACGTTTGGGCGGGTATTAAGACCAATTTTACTTCCTAACATAATTTGAGATGACAATTTTTTCCAATTCTTAAATGAAGATTTAGAGCAATTATAAAATTGACCGGATGAATTGACACATTTTTTGTTGCAATTAGATGGTGCACCAACACATTCTGCAGCTAACATTCTAGAGTGGTTACACTTAAATTTTCTAAATCGCTGGGTAGGTCATGGAGGTCCTGCAATTTGTCCTACGTGTTCTCCTGATGTGAATTGGATTTTTTTGTGGGGCTCTGTCAAGAATATAGTTTACCAAACACCAGTAAATACCCAGGAAGAAATTGAACAAACACTTGTTGATGCCATCCAGGAAATAATTTCTAACATGCTCTAGAAAGTTCACTTTGAGGGGGTAGTCACTTGCGATTTTGTAACTCCATAGATCTCCATGGATATCCTTGGATCTCCAGGGATATCCTGGGATCTCCAGGGATATCCTTGGATCTCCATGGATATCATTTGGATTTCCATGGATCTCTGTGTATCTTCTCCGGACCTCCATATACATTAATAACTTTTCAATTTTATACGAAATTAGGTCTTTGGTAAAAACACGTTTTTGCTGTCGGAAAGTGGTAGTCTCGGTGGTAGTTTGATATTAATAATAATTTGTTTCCATATTTATAATATAGATAAATCACAAACCTTTTAGAGGTAGTAAGTAGACTATTACGAATGGTATGTAATACTTGACCTAATAATAGTAGATTATGTACCATGGCAAAATAGATTATTACTGTCGCAGGACTGTATCGTTAACTAACTCCGTTTTATTTTACCCCCGTATTTTAGTCACAACTTGTTATGGTGCTTTAGAGAAGAAACAACTTCTGAACATGAAATTAATGTTACAACAAAAAAATTCAAAAAATATATGACGTCAACTTAGTTTTATTAAAATAAAAAAGTATTAAATAGGTATATCTTGGTATATCTTGGTCAAAATAATATTAAAATCTATATACTAAACAAAACAAACAGTGCAAAAAAAAATGCCCTTTTAGGTATCATAAAATTTTTAAAAAAGCATGGGAACAGCAAAAGAGTATTATACAATAACAAAAAAACTTATTGTAAAGGAACACTACGTAGAAAAATAAACAGTATATAATCACTGTAATGATAACTAAAAAAATAATAAAAAGAAAAAACAACAACAAAAATATATTTGTTTTTGACCTAATAAACAATAAATAGGTATTCCCCAGTCGAAACTTAACCTCTCTCTGAAATACACTTTGGAATAAACATATAAAGTAGGAACAAGTTACTAGTATAAAAGGAACTAGAAAAAAACACTTTTTTTAAAAGATTTATGTAAAGTCTGTATTTTTAGTCTGTCTAATCTTAACAGTTTCATAGGGTGGGTACCCAGCATTGTAATGGGCCCATAAATAATTTGAATGGGCTCTATTAGTTGCAGATCATCTTGTTTCGGCCAATAAAAATCGTCAAGGTCTTCTTTCATAAACTTCATTTGGATATTTTCAGCTAGGTTTTCTTGATCTTGATTAACCACCTTCGAGACCACCTTTCCAATATACCACATTTTACCATACATGACTGCATAATAGTGCTCATTTAAAATGTTTATTTTTTGCGTATCACCGAAAACAGACGTGCACGTGTTGCTGAAGACCTATAGCAAATGGTCGCGGGCTGCGGTACCAGTTAAAATGATGTGCGCACGCAATTACGCTTTTCCGATCAAACACGACTGCAGCCGAAGTTCTTGGATCTCCACGTAATGTCCACCGGGCATCCATGTATCTCCACGGATTTCCACAGATCTCCACGGATCTTCCATTAATAACAATTTCAATCGTTTTACTTTCTTTTACTTCGTAAAATAAAGTATAGTCAATCATGATTTTTTCAAATTAAAGATTTTTGTGGTTTTCAAAGTGATGTCTGTTAGTCTATCGGTCTGTCTGCCTCCTCTTTACAGTCCAGGCGGTATAGTGGATCGGAATGAAAATTTATACCATCGTTTCTAATACAAATTTAGAGGGCCTAGTGATTTTTTATTATAATGAGGCAACCGGAAGTGGCACTTTACTCTTATGTTTTTTCTGTTTTATAGGACAACTTTGTAACTGTTTAATAAAAATTGAATTTCATAGATCAGGATCATATCCTATCTACAATTTTCGTTTGGACAGTTGTTTTGTAGAAAGTATAGTTTTTAGAAAAATTGCAATATGTATTACATTTTTAAAGATTTCCGTGAAGCCCAAAAATTAATAATATGGATATATATTTTTTTTTCACAATCATACCTATACGTAACATGGTCATTATTGCCTTTTAAAAATTTGGAAAATGAGCCATTACCAACATTTACTTCCCACCCCAGGTCAAAAAACGCTTCCGTCAAAACTATTTATTAAATTTGTATACCTAACATGGTTTTTAATGAGCATTCATGAAATAACATTGACGTTTTGTAATCCATTTCAGCATGTTTTAATATTACATAATTAACTATAGCTTTTTTAGGAAGTATAGGTTTTGAAAAAGTCACAAAATTACATTTTTACAAGCAGTAAAAAAACGTTTTGTGAATACCACATCTAATTTTCTAAACTGTCAAACCATTGAATGAGGGAATCCCCTTGAAGGAAGTCTCTCAGAATTGGTTGACAGTGGAAGCCCCTACAGTAGAACATAATTTGATAAACCCTCTTTTAAGTATACATATAAAACCATTTACATGTTTAAAGAATGCTTATTTGCGTATTTATAGGTAAATTACAAATTACCCAAGTACAGTGAAATCTCTCATAAGCGGACACCGGGGTGCCACGATTTTTGTCCACTTAATGGAGGTGTGTTCTTGATAGTAATGCTTTAATTTCAATTTTTTTTGTTTAATCTTTATTTGAATATAGATTGATATAAAGTACTTTTTTTTTCTATAATAACTGTCAAAGTGTTACGATGTTGGTAGATATGTGATTAAAACGCTAGGAAATTTGTATACCTCGTGTTGGTAGAACTTTTTGATAATTTTATTATGGTTATGTGGCTAATGTTGAATGTCAAAGTTTCTTAATTTGAACTCTTGACAAATTTCTTTTTTTAACATGGAATCATAATCATCAATAAAATCGGATAAAAAAAGAAAACCAAGAAATATTTTAAATGCATAAAATGAAGCAAGCGATATTAAATTATGACATATCTGTCAAAATGACAAATCATTTTTTTAGTGGAAGAAAAGAACTAAAAATCTATGTACCAACATTATTAAAACTAGGGACCCTGCAGGAATGCAACTTATTCCCTAGAAAGTTGACCTTGAAAATTATTATAGAAAAAAAATGTACTTTAGAAATACATATATTTTTAATTACATAGTACTATGTAGGTACACAGTACCAAACATTATGACACTACTGTTAAAAAGTAGCTTTAGTACATACGTATCAACTGCAGCCTGAAGCGAAGAAATCCTACCTGCCTTTATTCAAATGCATTTATAAACAAAGAGCACTTTGCTACGGATAAATAAAATCGTTTTCGCAGAACACTTCCGAAATTCAGATGCGTACATAACTGAGGATTAAGGTTGGAAAACATAGGGCACATATGAAAAGAGGTAATTCCCCTAGTTTCTTAGCTAGCATCTGAACACGCAATTTATAATACGCCCCATACCAGACATATGAAAACATGTAATTCCCCTAATTCCCTAGCATTTGAGCACATAATAATTAGTAACGTGTCCGCTTAAAAGAGGGAAATATTTCCAAAATTTTCCTGTCCGCGTCCTGTTAACAGAGAGTCCACTTAATGAAGATGCCCTTGCTTTTAAACTACATTGGTTCCCGATGGTGCCAAGAAAAATGTCCACTTAATAGAGGGGCCCGCTTAATGGAGTGTCCATTAGGAGAAATTTCACTGTATCTACCTGAAAATAAAAATTAATATTCAGATTTTTGCATAGGATACTTAAATGCAAAAAATTGAATTTATCTAAAATTCTAAAAAACCCAGTGTGCAGATAATTTCTGAAAAAACCTGGGGTTTTGCCAACCCTGGTTATTATATGTAGAAACTGGTGAATGCACATTTGAACATTTATTCTGTTCTGTTTATTGTTATTCTGTTGAATAAGTTGAATACCAACATTTTTTAAACAAATTGTGATAAGGATTTATAGACATCATAAGAAATTTTTCAGCTCATTCTAATGTGCTTTATTCAGCATGCCTTACCATGCTTACATCAACGTTACCTAATTGTGAAAAAATAAATATTAAAAGCTGGAATATCTTGATACTGAAGAACGGTACACAGGTCCTGTTTGCACTTTTGGGTTCAGTTTAACACCCATGTTAACCACCTTTCCTATGGGGAAGGAATTTTGAAATATCCTGTATAATCGCTTATTCTATTTATATGAAAATTTCGTTTAAAAATTAACAAATTTCTTCCAAGATACTGTAACTGCTCTAATGACTTTAAAAAATTGACTAATGTTTTGGTAGAGTTCAATTACCAACGTGGTAAAGTGACCGGCTAGAGTTACAAATACATATAGTCTATTTACTTGACATCTGCACTGTCAACCTGCCATTATGTTGGCACCACTGCTATTTTTCACATTTTTGACAATTAAATTACTGTACAGTCTAATAAAAAAGACATTATTTTTGAAGTATAATCAAGACATTTTTTTTTAATTTGACACTGACAGTGCAGATGTCAAGTAAATGGACTATAGTTAAAACGATCAACCGTATTGATATTAACTGTGATAACTCCGGTGTGACGTGCATAATTGATAATGTTGTTTTGGATCATCGTACAATGCTGTATGAACTAGCAGTTTGAGTATTTCAATTACGTGTTTTTATATATTATTTCTATGTTTTCTTCTAAAAAATTGTATTGTAGTACGAAAATTTCTATGAAATCATCAATAAACAATAAAGTAAAATGATATAGTAAGGCTTGAAAGGATCGATACGATTTTAAATGCCCACACCCCGAATATAAAACGTTTAAAAAGCGATATCACAATTGTTAAAAGGTATTTAACTGAGCACCAAAGAAATATTGATGTGATATCCAAATATTTTTCTTTTGCCACTAAAAATAGTATTTCAGCACCAAGATTTTAGCCGTAAATTATTCATAAACCATACCCAAAACATAAGATTTGATTGCCTAGTTGTCAGTTTGAGGACTAAATATTTAATTTTGCCACCAAAAATTATATTTGATCATCAAAATATATGAAATTTATACCTACCTCAAAAAAAAATAAGATTATAGATAGATAGATTTATTTCACGTAAAAAAAAAATTTTTTACAGAGATCGTCATTGCCATATTTAAAATAATAAAATTTTACAAATAGTGACTTGATACATAAAGCTAAAACAACTAGAAATAAATTACATACGCGATCAAGTTATTAAAATCTCAATTCAAGCCTGAAATATAAACATTTAGAACAACACTCATTTTTTTGATTTGCCACCAGAAATAATATTTGAGCACCAAACATGAAAATAAAGTTTTAAAAATATTTTTCCACGAATTAAAAGTAAAATCAAGTAAAATATACGTTATATTAGTAAATAACAACGGTATATTTATTCATTTCCTATTATCTATGAAATAAATTGATGTTGATAATAGGGATGTCGTACCCGGTTTAAAATCAAACCCGGGTTCCCGAAAACAGTACCCGGGTACTCTCGGGTACCCGAAATATATAACAAAAATGTTAGCGTACATCTGAACATCTGAGGTAGCTACAATTTCTTTCATTCCGCGAGTTTTAAACTGAACTAAATTGAATTAGTACCTACTCACCAATTTATTAAACTGCAAGTAGTCTGTTATTCGTAAATATTTTCACACTTCCAAGTGCTATCAAATTCAAGTACGTAACTTCTTATCCGAAATTGGTAGCAGAATCAACATCACACAGAGGATGTTTATGTTACTTCATCCCATTCGCGGATTGAATATTCCTGTGAAGCGGATTTATTGCCTTATATGAATTAAGAAACAACATTATGTGGTATGGGATGGGGTGATTCTTGTTATTACTGCATGGTTGTTTTTCTACAACTTATTCCGATTGTTTTTTAAGTTTCTATCATCTCCGAAAAAGGCCGACTTTCTGGAAATTACATAATTTACTAGTCGGGTACCCGGGTCCAGAAAATATACCCGGGTTGACTATTAGCCGGGTCGGCCCGGGTACCCGCCGACATCCCTAGTTGATAATGTTTAGTGATTATTAATTATTTCGTGTTTTTGATGGTTTTAAGCTTATTTAATAATACTGGATGACAATTTGATTTTTCGGGTGCTCTTACTAGGTTTGGCACTTGTTTAATATTTGTGGTGATAAAATTACATTTTGTTAATGTTTAAAAAATATTTTACTTAGAATTGGTTAATAATAGATACATTTTTAACCTTCAAAACGGTAGGAAAGCAAGTCATTGCTTACTTTACTTTCCAGCACGGTTTTTCCCGGATAGCTAAACATCACTTTCAATGAACTTGTCATGCTACCTAGCAATAGCGTTACAGATTCCTTTGTTAAAGTGACTTATTAAACTGCGATAAAAATACGTATTATTTGAAACTTACCTAATTAAATAAATAATAACAAAAACCGATTATGAGTAAAATAGTATGCATACATACCACGGTGAAAAGTTTCATTCATAGGGCGGGCGACATTGGGTCCCTTTGGTGGACACCTCTGCCGATTGGGATAGGTTTGGTTTCCTCTTGTAGTGTTATCCTTATCGATGTTTCTTTATTCATGTTACGAATCAATCTGGAATGTCGATTGTCAATTCTTGTGTTCCAGACTGCCTGTTCAACTGCCTATTTCCAAAGAGTCAATCTATGAGAGCGATATATAAATCGAGATGGTATTCGGTGGCTTTTTCGAGTAGTATTTTAAGGGTCAATAGGTGTCGTTTGTACTGAATGCTCTACAGAACCCAGCCTGTTCCACTGGCTGGTATAGATCTAATTTGTTGTGGATTCTTTTTGTGATGATTCTGCTTAAAATTTTGTATGGTTGGAATAGTAATGTTATAGGGCGATAGTTTTTAAGGTTGCGTCTATCCCCTTTTTGTGTATTAGTATAGTGTTTGCTTCCTTTCATGATTTTGGTATGTTTTCTTTGACTAAGCATTTGTTCATAAGGACACATAGATTTGTTTAACTATTTATGCTGTTTTTGATTTATAGCGTTTTGAGTATTCATGCTTTTTGGGTATTTTGCCGCACTAACTACCGAATTTAGAATTGTAAAACACGAATGTTTTGGGAAACAATTCTGCTCTCGTTTTCAACGAATAATTATTTAAATTAAAAAGTAAAGTAACTGTGAAAGCTTATAGTAAATTTGCTATCCTATTGGGACTGGAATTTATGCATAGCGTACCGGAGCACACAACCCATTTATTTTGTATCTCTTTCTTTAACTTAGTGAACGATAATTCTCAGACCGAGGACGAACTAAGTTAAAGAAAGAGATAGAAAATAAACTGGTTATGTGCTTCGATACGCTATGCGTAAATTCCAGTCCCGATATGATAGCGAATTTACTATAGTTGGTAGAAACTTGAGACTATTCTTCATTTGCCAAATCAACTTTATTTTATTTTTTTCGTAAGTCAGATACAGTACTCTCATTTATCCGAGGTAATGACCGGGACGGGGGTAAGTGGATAATTGAAAATTATGGATAATGCAAAATGCAGGAAAATGCAGACATACAGTATGATCGAAAGCTTTCAACTTCTAGAGGGCTGTGGAATTATTTTGTCAAAAAACTTTATTTGAAATCGGCAGTGAAGTACGCCGAAATCGTCATTAAAATACGAGAAATCGGCAGTGAAGTAATCCATTGTTTTACGATTTTTTTGTAGGTGGCGAGGCGACAGATAAACGTCAATCGACCGAACATAACCTACAAAAGTTGGTTAAAATGTTGTAATTTCACGATTTCTCGATTTCAAATAAAACATAGTGTACACCTCGGCACTGAAGTTTCTTTTTATCCCTCATGTGGTTTATTTGCCTTGGCCCTACGGGCCTCGGCAACTAAACCCACATTCGTGATAAAAAGTTAAACTTCAGTGCCTTGGTATACAAACTACTATTGTTGGCAGTCGTGGTAGTAAAAGTCATATTGGAATTTTATATCTGTCAGTTTAAGGTTATGTCAGGATTGTCATTTCAACAAATACACACAACCACCTAGTGCTAGGCATTAAACATCCTGTAAAAGTTAAGTTTATCTGTCAAAATTGTATAGGTTATATTATTAAAAGTAGCTTTACTCACCACTGCCAAAATAAATTTAATTTTTAAAAAAATCCACAGCTCTCGAGACCTTGAAAGTTTTCGATCATACGGTATATAGGCAATAAAGACTTACAAAACCTAAACAATCTTGAGTTCCTACAAAAGAGATATTTTTAAATTCAAAACAAACCAATAAAAAACTGAATTTAAGCACTTTTCTGTGTACTCAAACATCATGGGTGAATGTTTGTGTCTGAAATAATTGCCGAAATGATTAACTCAGTATTTAAATTTAGACAACTCCTGACTCTGGAGGCTGTGAATAAAGCTGCATAGAAGGCAACATACTATCCATTCACAAAACTCGTGAACTGTCAAAACGCTGTCAAGTTGGTACCTCGTTTAAATTCTGGTTTGGAACTTCCACTTGTAAGTTTTGGAAGCACTGAAATGTTTGCAATTTAAAAACTTGACCTATGTCACACTTTCTTGTAAAGAAATAATCTCCAAAATTCTTTAATTTTTGTGCATACACCTCAATTGCAATGGAACAGAAACGAAAGGGGGTTTTATTATTGGAAAGGAAAAAAAAGCTATAGTTAATTATTACAAGGAAAAACTTCGCTTAACTTTTGTCGCATGTAACATAACCTAACTGTAATATTACTAGAAATCACCAGATTTGAAGTATATTCCCAAAAAAACTGTAATTTCCATGTACACTCAGCAAATATTTAAAAAAATAGACATTGACAGTTCACGAGTTTTTTGAATGGATAATAGGGGTCCACATGTGTATATATATATTTATTTAATTTGTTTATGCATACAAATGTTTAAGTTGCTGACTTGCTTATTTTGACAATTTACTTCTTAACTAAATATCTCAATATATAATGTAAACACTTTTCACATTTGTTTTCCAGCCCTTTCTATTGGTTTTCCCTTTTTTCCAAAACTTTCTTCATCCATTCCAGTCCAGCACCGTCTTCTCCTAGTATCCTATATACGCCCAACGGGTTATTTCCCATGCCCTCACAGTTGTAAATTAAGTGTATAATAGTTTCCTCGCTTCTATGACATATTCTACATTTCTTTTCTTCTCTCTGTAGCCATTTTATTTTACTTAACTCTTCATTTCCACATCTGAATCTTGCTATTATACTCTGTGAGTTTCTGTTTCCTTTTCTAATCAGGTATTCGGGTAATCTGTTATATTGCACTATGTTTCGATATATTTCATATTTATTTAAGCTGTTGTATCTTTTCTGTTGTTCAACCTCTATCCTTCTTCCTCCTACCTCTTTGGTTAGTTTAGTCCTCTTTCTTACTTCTTCCAGTGATAGTCCTGCTTCTTCATAGTAATTCTTTCTCTGTAGCCCATATCTTGTGTAGTCTCCTCTGCTTTCTTCGTTTGATAATTCTCTTTGCACCTCTATCGCATATTCTCCTTTTGGTCCAGTCCTTATTCGTTCTTCATATCTTACCGCCCTTCTTCCTGCGTCTACTTCTAAGCTGTTTCTGTTCGTTTCTGCCAACACTATGTTTGTAGGGGTTGTCTTCTTTAGCCCTAATGTCCATTTTATGTATTTAAGCATCACTCCGTCCAATTGCGTCGTTAGAGTCCAGCCCCACACTTCTGCTGCGTACAGTAGCATGCTGCGTATTATTGCATCGAAGATTAACATTTTTGCTTGGAAGTTATCGGGGAATTTTCTTCTTCCTATGCCCCAAAGTTGTGCCAGTGCCATTGTTGCTTTTTTCTTCTCGTAATTTATGTGTGTCCTAGTACTATTATTTTCGTGTAGGTAGTAACCTAGGTATTTAAACACTTTCACTCTTTCTATCCTCTCATTTCCCCACTTCCATCTTTCTTCTTTCCTCCTTCCCCTGCTTCTCCTGGATTCCATTATTTTTGATTTTTCTGTGTTTAGTATCAAATCTTTCTTCTTTAGGTATGCTTGTAAATTCTCCATCATGCATCGCATTTCTCCAGGTGTTGTAGCTATCATCGCTATATCATCAGCGTACGCCAGTGTTCTTATTTTTGTTTTTCCTATTACTATGCCTCCTATTATTTCCTTAGCCAAGTGTTCATCTATATCTGATATGTATATATTGAATAATATTGGGCTTAGTGGACAGCCCTGTCTGAGTCCTCTTTCAGTCCAAAATCTTCTCTCCTCTGTGCCTGTGCCTATATAGCTTATGGTTTCCTTGTATATGTCCTGTATTCTGTTTATTAGTATCCTGCTTATTCCTTTCTTTTCCATGTGTTTCCATAGCTTTGCTCTATTTATCTTATCGAACGCTGCTTTCAGGTCCGCAAAAAACACATACAGTTTCTCACCTTGTTTCAACCTCTTTTCAATTGCGTAGTTTAGCACATATAAGTTGTCAACTGTTCCTCTGTTTTTCCTGAATCCCGCTTGGCTTTCCGGTATCTGTTGATTTTCCTCTATTTCTTCTTGTAGTTTTTTCTGTATTATCTTTGCATATAGTTTGTACATAGAATTTAGTAGACTAATCCCTCTGTAATTTCTTATTTCTTCTTTGTTTCCGCCTTTATGGATTGGATATATAATGCCCTCTCTCCAGCTGTTTGGTATTCTGCCTTGCTGCCAGATCTCATTTATACATTTCGTCATGATTTCGGTCCCTTCTTTCTCCATATACTTCAAAGCTTCGTTTTGTATTTTATCCGGTCCCGCTGCTTTCTGTTTTTTCAGCTGCTGTATGTGATACTTTATTTCTTCTTCTGTTATTCTCTCCGTGGTTGTTATTACTTCTACCTCTTCTTCCGCCGTTCTTTCATTACTCCCTTCCAGTAGTTCTTTGAAGTATTCTGCCCATTCCATTGTCTTTATACCGTTCCGGTTATTCGACTTTACTTTCTTATTGGACGCTATGTACTTCCAGATGTCCGTTTCCTGTTCTATTTTTCTTATTTCTTCCATTTCTTCTTCCAATTTTTTTTGTCTTTTTTTTTGACATAGGTCTTTGAGTTCTTGTTTTTCTTGTACATATGTTTCTATGTTTATGTGTTCTTTCTTCAGTTTCCTTAATGCTCGTCTTACTACTCTTTTCTTTTCTCTGCACTCCTTGTCCCACCAGTTATTTTTCTGTACCCAGTCCTTCTTCTTATATTTTTTTGTTACTAGGCTATTCCTTATAGCTTCAGTCAGTTGTTGTATGTTTTGTATATCGCTTTTTTCTATTTCTTCTTTTAATCTTCTTCTATATTCTTCTTTGCCATCCTCAGTCCAATCCACTATCTCCCTTGTTTCTGCTTCTAGCTCCTGTTCTTCAATTTCTGCTTGTATTTCTAAAGATAAGGGCATGTGATCCGATTCTGTTCTTTCCTCCACCGTAATTTTTTTTACGCTTTCCATTGTATCCCTATTCGTGATTAAATAGTCTTATCACGGATTTTCCTACTTTTGAGATATATGTTAATTCTCCCTCTTCATCTCCCCAGAAGTTTCCATTTAATATGCTTAATCCCTTGTCTTCTGTCCAGCTGTCCACATGTGTTCAGACTCATATGTAGAGAAATAATTAATTTGTAATTTATTGTAATAATTACTTTCAGAAGTACAATCTCATACAACAACATCCTTATGAATGAAAATAGTATTATATTATACTTTAACTACTAAAGTAATTTTTTTTCCTATAAAAATTTTGAAGGTCAAAGGATTTAGGGTTTATGTTAGCATAACTTGGATTCCTTTAAAAAATATATGTTGGTAGAATTTGTTTTCGTAACTTTTTAGAACTAAAAATTGGTGGGAAATTTAAAATCTGGCATTAAAGGAGTTTTGTTTTTAGGTAATCTTTTGTAAACTTCCTCTGGCATGTTAGGCTGCAGATCCAACAGTTCCTCTGCACACTTCAGAATTGCTTTTTTTGCATTTAATTTTAAAAGATTCCGTTTTTGTACGCATATTATTCATTTTCAAAAAAGAAAAGCGGACAATTTAATTTTAAATGTCAAAATGACACAAGTCATTTACAGAAAAACCTGACGAAAATAAATTTTCTAATAATTTAAAAAACGCAGTTTTGCCAATTTTATCTTGACCTTGAGAATTTTTATAGGAAAAAAACGTACTTTAGTACATATTGCATTTAAGTTTGACTTTTAATTAGTCTTAATAGTCTGGGATAGTGCAGATGGGTCCCGGAAAATTCACCGGAAACAATTCATCGAAAAGATAATATTTTGCAGTTATAATAAACTATCTTAGTATCTTTGTACAAATTTGTCATCTTACATATTCGTCTGAACTCCCCTTCACACTTCATCACAGCAAGGACTTGCAGCAAAGTGCTGGCATGTTTAAAACTCTGAAACGAATTCCTTTGTTTTTTTTGTTTTTATATGTTTGATTTTGTCTTTTTTGTTTTTATATGTATGGGTTTTTGTTTTTCTTATTTTTTTATACACTATTCGCACAAAAGAAAATCATATTAAATTAATTAATTAACTGAAATACACAATTTCAAAAAATTATCCGTTCTGCGAATTGTGTTTCAGTGAATTGTTTTCGGTGAATTTTCCTAGATCCAGTCCAAGTGCCCTAACTCACCAACTTTTTACTTAGCTCTGTTAGTGTCTTAAAATTTAAAATAGTGTACTGTTCCTTTGCGTACTTTTTCATTTGTATTTTAGGCTGCTGCTATGGTCGACCGCATGTTGTGGCTGGAGGACGTGCTTTCCTATGGCCAATTTTTCAACAAGCACAGAAGTATGTATTTTTCAATAACAATTTTTAAAATTATAACGACAAATTGATAAAATTATTTTAACAGAATATCCCTTAACACCATGACTCTGCAGATTTCTAGTCCTAAGGTTTATACTAGCCAAGGCGTTCCTATTTCGGTAACGGGCGTTGCACAGGTTTGTTAGTCTGGATAGAGTACTTGCTCATTGTAATTCGTATCAATTTGTAGGTAAAAATACAAGGACAGAATAAAGACATGCTGCTAACTGCATGCGAACAATTTCTAGGGAAGAAAGAAGATGAAATCCACTATATTGCCTTGGCAACATTGGAAGGATATCAGAGAGCGATTATGGGTTCTATGACTGTTGAAGAAATCTACAAAGATCGCAAGAAATTCAGCAAGCAAGTGTTTGAAGTTGCTTCTTCAGATCTCATTAACATGGGTATCACTGTTGTATCTTACACGCTCAAAGATATCAGCGATGATATGGTAAGTCCAACAGATTTAATATATTGCAAAAGTTAACGTATGTGGCTTTAGGGATACCTACAGAGCTTAGGCATGGCCAGAACAGCTGAAGTTAAACGCGATGCTAGGATTGGTGAGGCAGAGGCACAAGCTGAGGGACGTATCAAGCAGGCCATAGCAGAGGAACAGCGCATGGCATCTGTGTTTCAGAATGATACCCAGATCGCAAAAGCTCGCAGAGATTTTGAACTTAAAAAGGCAACTTACGACATGGAAGTCCAAACCAGAAAGGCCGAGGCTGAACTGGCCTACGACTTGCAGGCCGCCAAAACCAGACAACGGATCAGGGAGGAAGAAATGCAGATCGCAGTTGTTGAGCGCACCCAGGAAATCGCTATTCAGGAGCAGGAAATTTCCAGGCGCTCGCAAGAGCTAGAGGCCACCATCAGGCGCCCGGCAGAAGCTGAAAAGTACCGCCTGGAGAAAATTGCCGAAGCAAACCATAACCGCGTAGTACTCGAAGCTGAGGCTGAGGCAGAAGCGGTGCGGTTAAGGGGAGAAGCTGAGGCCTTCGCGATCCAAGCCAAAGCCAAAGCTGAGGCTGAGCAGATGGCCAAGAAAGCTGAAGCTTGGAGGGAGTACAAGCACGCTGCGATGGTGGATATGTTTATGGAAGTTCTGCCGAAAATTACTGCTGAAGTGGCCGCTCCCCTTTCTCATGCCAATAAGATTACAATGGTTTCCACTGGCCAGGGCGAAGTCGGTGCTGCTAAATTGACAGAAGAGGTTCTGTCCATGGCTGTTAAAATTCCTGAAGTCGTTAAAATGATGACCGGAGTCGATATTACCAAGGTATGTATACATAAAGCCCACAAAATATAGAACAGTATGAGGTCTTAGTTATCTTAAAATATATAATTTCATCTATTTGCATTTTTATCGTGGAACTAACTGTTCATACAGATGTTATAGTATGTCACTAATTCAATATAATATCCAGAAATTGTTATAAAAGCTTCAAGATTAGTTACTTTGGCTGAATTGTGTACAATTTAGAACAAAACAACTCTAGTTTCAGAATATGAGCTTACTTTACAGATTCAGATCCAAGTTGTTCAGGGTGGATTAATCCTGGATATGCTTGGGTAGTGCACATGTGTGGGTCAGAGATCTGGATGCGTTTTTGTGTGGTTTATGTTGTTATTACACTTTTTTTCTCATACTAATTGCCTTTGCTTCCCACTGTAAAGACGATTAAATTTTGGCAAATTTTTACTTTACATTAATTTTACCACTCGTGGCTAGCTCTGGTCCAAGATTGTCAACAACTGAAGTAAGAGATAAAGTCGAGTATGAACAGACGTTTATTTTCTTTAAGTAATTATATATACAAAATTAAATATTTTCTAAAACTATTTACAAAAGAAAAACAAATAATGATGGCGGTACGGGCGGAGCTGCATTCGCTGGACGCAGTTACGGACGGTCCCTCCATATCCTGTGGTTCGAATTGCTATAATCAGATCGAAATTAAGTAATTCAGTTTCGACTCGTGTTTTTCCCAGATTTTGGACATGATTGGACAAAAGCTGAAATGATTCGGGGAAAGTTAACAGCGGCTCCAGATCAAACAAACGAAAATGCTCCTCAGCGTTGATGATGATTCCCGTTATTCCCCGGGGGGACATAGGGTGGTTAGAAATTCTTTCCACTGTTGCCTGTCGTCTGCGATTGGTTTTAGCTGTGCGAACGATTTCCTGCTCTCTTCTGCAACAGTCCTCTTCCAGGTCTTTCGTGGTCGTCCTGTCTTCCTTTTCCCTTGCGGATTCCATTCCAGTACTGCTCGGCATGGTTCTTCGCGGGTTTTCCTTAATGTATGTCCAAGCCAGCCATATTTTCTTTTTTATTGATATCTTGTCCTGTTCCGCAGCGTTAGTGAAATGAATTTAATTTCAGGCGGGACCTTTTGGGACTAACGCTCGTTCATTGAACGCCTGTAAAACTGGAGCGCTCGTGGTCCACTCGATTTACAATTCAAATATGAGGCAAGGTCGCGCCTTGCAAATTATTAAACTGAACTTAGGTTGTTTTGTACCTCGGACTGGCGGATCTTCTACGGCGAGCTGTCGGAAGAAATTATTTAGTAAAAGGCTGGTTTCACGGGTTATTAGACAGGTATCCAGGTCAGGTTTTTAAGCCATTGCGCTGGGGGTTACTAGGACAGGGTAGTTGTTAGTTATCAGCTGCAAGATCTTCCATTGCGCTGGAGGATTTATAGGACAGGATAAGTTAGGATTGCTTCTGCAGTTTTACTAACATAGGCAAGGGACATTTCTGGTCAGGTAAGGCAACGAACTTACATGGACTGGAAAGGATAGGTAGTTCGGGACAGGATTCTGGTTTTCACAGACAGGTATCTGGACTGTTGGAGCCCTCTTGGGCCCGAGGACCCAAAAGTCTTCGACTGGGGCTCAGGTTCTGGTCTGGATTCTGGAAGGAACGGGTTGGATCTGTCTTCGGACTGAGCGGGCATCGTCCTTTTATTGCTTCGAGGCGGCCGACGTGGTGAACCTAGATTGGGACTAAAACATGCTAGTAAGGTGGGAGCCGGAGAAGCTCGCACAACTCGTCGGCTTCACACCTGCACGATACTGGATTATCAGCAGGATCTCTCTTCAAGTTTTTCTTACCCTCCGCGTGGCTCCAAATGTTCGCACGTTACAAATTCTTGTGGCATGATAGCGTCTACAAATTGAAACGTAATTAAAACGTTCGAAAACAATTTGGAGGTACGCGAAACGTCACACCCCCATATTACATCCATTTTGAACATCTTTTCCTACTTCCTGTACAGCTCCAAGTATCAGTATCAATATTTCACAATTACAGATTCTTAGATTTTTCTACTGTACGCTCATTCAAGTTCTTGTCTACGCACTATATGTATGTTATCACTGGTCTAATTCGGGTTTTTGTTGTTCTGGTGAATAATTTATTCTATAGAATTTTCTTATACAAAAAGTAACTTCTGTAGCCTATTTGTATTGTTGCATTTCTACCATTACATTGTTTAATCGTTCTAGTTTGGTTTCTAATTAGCAGAATATTGTCACTTGCTCAAGAATAGTTTCCTATTATTAGTGGTCTACTTACTGTTTACCCTTCTGTTGTACTGGATAGGAGTAGGTCATCTGCATATGCACAAATTGTGCATGTTCTTGATGCAAATGCTTCCGGTTAGTTCTAATTTTCTTACTATAACTTCTATGACTAGGTTAAATAGAGGAAAGAATATCATCTCATCTGCAACCTTCTATTATGTTGGTTGGTTCTGTATGTGCCTATTTTCACGGTTGTGATTGTCCTTCCTAGTTTTATTTCTGTTACCGTTAATAGTTTAGTTAGAAACTCTAGTTTTCCGGTCTCTTGTTGCTACTATTTTTATTTATTGTTCCGTAATCTCTTGTTTTTTGTTACCGGATTCTACCTTTACACGAATTATTTCCACTTGATTCCTCTTGCGTATTATGTTCGCTATTTTAACATTTGTTAATTTGTATGCCTAATACGCTTAGGAACTAATTTATTGCTGCCTCTTTATTTCACAGTTAAATATATTCTATTGCATTTTTTCTTTTCTTTCTTGTCTGTTTCTATATTTTCTAATTTTTGTATCCCTTCTGTTAATTGCAGTTTCTCTGTTTTTCCCGATTTTTTCTCTTTACTTCTTTATCTTCTTGTGTGAGTTTTTCTAATTTCTTCCAGCATTTTCTTCATCATATTTTTTTACGACTTCCCAATCAACTATAAAAATTACTCGGTTTTGTTTAAATAGAAGTATTCCACATTTTTAAAATCTCAAGTTGCATTATAGTGTGAAAGGGAAATTGCCTTGCAGGTCCCAATGTTCGTGTTAGCCACCACCAATCTGTATATTGCTGTAAGAATTTTAATAACAATTCAGGTAACTGTAACTAATGGAGAAAAAGGCTTCTCTTTACAACTGATCAAAATCTACTTAAGATCATCTGTGAGTTATGAAGGTTGTCAGGGTTGATTATATTATCAATTGAGTGTGATGTTTTTCGTTCATTGAACAAAGAGGGAATATTTCAAGATTTTGTTCATCTAAAAGCTAGAAAGAAATTTTAATGTGATAAAATTTTCCTCTGCCAATAAATTTGTTTTTATTTTAATATTTATTTTAATGTTTTATTCATTTAAAGATGTTTTACTTCTATATTAATACTCAAAATAACTGCTTATTTATATATATATTTTCTTTTTCTAACTAGATACAAATATTTTTGTATCTTTGCCTGTGGCACCAAAAACTCTAGAGGCGACTCTGAATTTCATCAATAAAAAATGTGAGCTAAGCTATAAAATTATGGAAATATTCTGTAAAATGTTGATTTTGTACTTCCTTTTACAATAAAGGAAGTATTGGATTCACCCCAAAAATTCGAAATTGAGTTTGCAACAGATCTTCACGTTTTAGAGTCCCCTGATCCCAAAAAACATATTTTTGTTCATTGATCTGTCTGTCTGTGTGTGTGTCTGTCTGTGAACAGATTATCTCAAAAACGAAAAGAGGTATGGCGTTGAAACTTCATATATAAGTTTTGTGTACTACGTAGATGTGACAGCAAGCTTTTGAAGAACAGACCTTATATTTAGTCTTTTCCTCATTAATATGTAACTCTCTTTGTATGGCTTCTTCCGTTATCTTGTTAACTATTCTAACCTGCCTATGCTACTCCTCCACCAGTAAGTCGTCAGCATATGCTATAAATTGTGCTTCTTTTCTTTTTTTTTTTAATGTATATTACCAGTTCAACAAACTACATTGTTGTACATGATTAGGTTGTTCGAAATACAAATAATAACTAAGAACACTAACAAGAAGAGTATAACATAACAACTCATAGGTGTTTACAATAAATACATTGAGGATTGATACACAGATTGTTTAGGTATTTATTTTTATCATTCGGTGTCATTGTCACTATTTAGCAAATAAATGTTTTGTGGTAATCTTCTTTGTAGCCTTACATGAATGCGTTGTCGTCCTAAGTTGTATTGTTCTGTACCGGGGCAGTTGCTAAGGTTAGCATGAAATGTTGTAGTCAGTTTCTTTACAGAAGAAATAGAAGCATGTGAAAACTACAAATACTTAGGAGTATCATTCGACACAACCGGTACAGATGAAAAGGAAATTAGAACAAGACTAGAACGGGATCCTATGGAGTAAAGTTATAACAAAAAATCGGAAGTACAACATATACAACACAATAATCAAAAGTAGCTTACTCTACGGATCAGAAACATGGAAGATGACAGAGAAACAAAAGAATTTTAGAAGCAACAGAAATGGACGCATTAAGATCACGAGCTGACAGAGTAAAAAATGAAGATATTCGACAAGAGATGGGACTACAGGACACGATCATAAAAGACATCGAAGGAAAACAACTCACTTGGTATGGATATGTACAGCGGATGGCAGAGCATAGGTTACCCAAACAAGTGATGACCTGGATACCGCAACATAAAAGGAAAAGAGGTAGACCCAAAAGGACATGGAATGAGGGTATCCGGAAAGCGATGAGTGCAAAACACTTAGAAGAGGGACAATGGGAAGATAGAAAACAATGGCGTCTAGATATCAGACAACGTCGACGCACGTTTTAAAGCTGAAATTATATATAGTTTCTTTACATAGTCTTCTATTGTTAACATTTCCAATTCTTTATGAAGTTGTTGATTGGTTATGTACCATGGGGCATTTACAGCTATTCTCAATACTTGATTCTGCAATACTTGTATGCTATGGATTTTACTTCTTCTTGCATTGGCCCATACATTACAAGGGGACGGATTAACGATTTGTACAGCAGTAGGATACAATCTACCTTCAGCGAAGTATTTCTATTAATAATAGGATAGAGTTGTGTAAGCCTTGCATATCCTGCATTCAACTTTTTAGTTATATGAATCTTCCATGTCAGCCGTTGGTCAAGGTATACTCCCAAGTATTTCACTGCCTCTGTGTTAGAATTCCGTCGAATGTAATGTCCATTTATTAAAATAGCCGGTTCAGTGTTAATATGTTTGAGTGTGAACACTTTCGCTTCACATTTGCTGTAATTTATTAACAATTTCCAATGGAAAAGCCATCTTGAAATCATATTTACTGCGGTTTTCAAGTCTGCCAATGCCTTGACGATGTTTTCGTTTTGAGTTAAAATAACGGTATCATCTGCATACATGGCCATATTTGTGCGCACTTCGGGTATGTCGGACATAAATATATTAAATAGAATTGGTCCCAATAGGCTGACTTGAGGAACTCCAGCATTGATAGGTCTAGTGGTAGATGTTGTTGAGTGGATTTGTACTGCAAAAATTCGCTCTTCTAGGAAGTAATATAGTATAGCCTTAAGATATTCTGGCAGTTGAATGTGAGAAATTTTGTATTTAAGACCATGGATCCAGACCTTGTCAAACGCCGACGCTGTATCTGTAAATAGTGCTGTTGTGTAGAGTTTTCGCTCATACCCTTCTTAATTATTTCCACTATTCGTTGGAGTTGGTGGCAGGTTGAATAATATTTCCTGAAGCTAAATTGGTGTGCAGGAAAGGTATTTAAATCTTCTAGTTCTTTATTGAGTCTTATACTTATAACCTTTTCAAGAAGTTTAGATAAGGTGGCCAAAAGACTAATCGGTCTGTAACTGGATAGATTTTTCTTGTCTTTTCCTGGTTTGTGGAACATTAAGATGATCGTATGTTTCCATGTTTTAGGAAATTGTCGCTAAGTAAGCTAGAGACACCTCTACACCGTAAGGTAGATGATGATGGATTAAGTAAGTAAGTAAGCTAGAGACTTTTTGGTTACATTTTTTAGAACTACATTTGGAATTCCAGGAGATTTATTAACTGGGAGAGTTTTAATAATGGATAGTAGTTCTTTGGGGGAGGTCTTCTTCTTCAAGTGCCATCTTCTAACGAAGGTTGGCTATCATCGTGGTAATCAACTCTGTTAACTTCAACCAAGAGCCTTGTCTCCGCCCTACGTTTCTCTTTCCGCAAATCTTGCCCTGCACGATTATATGGAGTAAAGAGTACTTTTTTCCTGTTATGACATGAGGGGGAGGTCGGGCTAATATTATTATTAGCTATAGGAAGATGAGCTTCGACATTAATGCTGGTTGCTCATAGTTGGTCGATGTAAAAGTTGTTTCTAAATGACTAGAAAATGCCGTGCATTTCTCTTCATCAGAATTTAAAGTTCTATTTCCAACTGTTATTGGAGGGATTTCTTCTGCCTTATTTAAGATCTTCTTGGTAGATTTCCACAAGCCCGGATCATTTGTGCTAAGGTTACTAATGTAGTGCTGATTTTATATGCCTCAAGTTCTTTTTTGATTATCTGCCATTCTCAACGTAGCCGACTTTTTTGTTTAATCAGTTCGAGTATCTGTTTTGGTGGTAAATTATAATTTTGACGTCTCGGGGTTTTCCTTGGCTTTATCGCTACTTTTATACTGTCCGTGATGCAGTCTGCTTCTAATGTCATTTTAATCAGACTAATCAACTTTCTTGGGATTGTAAGTTTTTCCATATCTATAAGAACACTGTCAAATTTGAGGTTACCAGGTTAGGTTTTGCGTCAGTCTGTGTCAAAACTGACGGAAAACCTAACCTGATAACCTCGAATTTGACATAGACTTACAGTGCCACCAATATATTCAAACTTAACAAATATTTCAAAGGGAACTTGATGGAAAAGCATTTATAATCACCCGGTACAAGAGAACTGGCTAGCTCATGCATCGTTACCAGTTCCATTTTAAAACTATAGGCATCAAAAAATGAAAATTTGAAAACTAAAATTTCAGGTAAGTTTGATGAAAATGTCAGTTTTTTTGAATTGGGATGTTTAATAACAACAATAATCTTCCATTCAAACGTTGAATTTTTACAAAATGTTGGTAAATAGCTTATTTCAAAATGCATTTTCTGCTGTTAATATTTCAGAAGATTTTTTTGTGATTTTTTCCATACTCCGCTAGTAGTCCCTCCAGAGGAAATGCGCCATTTTTAAATCACCCTGTATTCGTATCCTTTTTCAACTATCTGTTTTATTATATGTATTGCGTCCGTTGTTCCGCTTCCCATGCCGAAATTTATATTGGTATTCTCCAATTATGTTTTTGGTATATAATGCTAGTTTTCTTTGTAGTAGTATTGACGATGTTGTATAGTTATGCCCCTATAGTTACTACACGTTCCAATATCTCCTTTCTTACGTATTAATGTTATGGTACCTTTTTTCCACTCTTCTGACATCTTGTTTTCTCTCCATATCTGTATGACGAGAGCATCTAATTTTTCGTGCAGTTGCACCCCTCCATATTTTCGTAATTCCCCGTTTATTCCATTACTTCCCGGGCTTTCTCCATTTTTGATTTTAAATAATATACTTCTGACTTCTTCTAGAGTTGACTCTTCTATTATTCGGTCATCTGGTACCACTTCCACCCGTTCTTGTTGGTTATCCTCCTCTTTCTCTTCTTGTTGCTATTTTTCGATAATGCCTGGTTCTTTATAGTGCGCTATTCCGTTTTTGATATTTAGTTATGTTTAGTTAATTTTACTTAAATTATTTGTTCTGTTATTTACATCAAACAACGTGAAATTGAGAGTGTACAAATCAGTGACAAGCCCAACTGTAGTTTATTCGTGGGAAACATGGACAATGACTCAAATAAATCAAAGGAGACTATGAACTTGGGAACGTAAGATAGTGAGAAGAATGTTGGGGGGGGGGGGGGGGGGGTTATTAACGAAAATGGAGCATAAAGGACAAGAATAAACAAAGAAATAATCTACAGTCAAATAAATTGTTATTTAGTAGATCAGATAACACCAGAGGAAGAGGAAGACCAAAATTAAAATGGTACGATCAAGTGATAGACAACCTAAGAAAACTAAACATTCAAAATTGAAAGCAGAAAGTACAAGATCGAAAAGAGTGGAGAAGGATAACCCATCAAACCACATGCCTCAATGGCCTATAGTGCTACATATATATACTTTTCTTCTATCTCTTCCATTTTAATATTTTTCTTTTCTGTTGCTTCCTCACAAGCACTATCGTACCATTCTTTGGGATGAAAGTTCTTTCTATATCCTATTATTTGTTGATACTCCCTTTCATGGTGCTCCATTTATTGTTAATATGTTCTGATCACTTTCTCTATATTTTACTCGTACGTCCTTGGTTCATAGTTTTTCCACTGCACATCTTCAAGTTTCATCCTTTTGTTTCTTTATGAATTCAATTCTTTCTTTTATTTTCGTTATTACTACAGGCATTTTCATATTTGATGGCGAGAATAAAAACACTGTTGAATGTCACAAAACAAATTTGTCGATGTAAATTTTTCCAAAGACGTTCTTTAATTATTTGAAAATAATGTCACATATTGGTAATAAAAAAACTATTTGTGTCCAAGCTCTAGAAGGTTGGTTTTTGTGACATTCAACAGTGTTTTATTTTTACCATCAAATATGAAAATGCCACAAAATTTAAATCGTGCGCTCTTGTTGGAACACCCTTTATTTACACTTAGTACTTTTGTTTTAATTAAATTAATTGCAGTGGCAGTTGTGTGGTATGGTGCTGTTGTCGTGTAGTAAAATGACTCTGTCAGGACTTAACTATTTGAACATACTTACATTAAATAAAACGGTGTTACCCCGCAAGGGAGTTGTGAACTTTACTTTTTGCTCGGTGGTAAATTTCACCCTACCCTTTCTTAGCTAATTTAAATATTGGCGTAAACGGCAGTTTTCCATAAGAGCTGCAGAGCTACAGCAATTATTTATCTTAATTAAATAATTACGTTCATTCTTTGCGATATACATGCAAATGCTGTATTCAGCGATGAATCAAAATTAAACATTATTTTAAAGCCAGGTGTTCGCTCTCAATGTTTACATTCAGCTCGGTTCTGTGTCGCATTTTGTATCACACTCGTTTTTATTTCAAGGGTTGTGATAACTGTTCATTGTTTAATATACAGCAGTTATATTCTGTATATTCTAATTTGATTAGCTTTTCAGGTACTGTCGTATTTGCTTTCATCAAATCAAAGGTACATTTATAGACCATTATAATAGTACTTGATACTCTTATGGTAGTTCTATGATAATTTTGAGGATGTTTACTTTATCTAGACCTGCTCTGCATCCTGCGTGCTAATCTCGTAGATATCTTTGTTACATAGCGGTACCTGAATTTTGTTACTTGAAATGTTCGTAACTCCATAAATATAAGAAGTAATAAAACGCAGTAGTCTTCTCCATGTACAGTCGCGGAATTAAAAATCCGGATGAGTCTTATAGAGGATTTTTGGGTAATGTAAATTGGGCTTTGCGTTTCTAGGTTAGCAATTGACAGTTAAACAATGAGGCATGCTGTCATATACAAGTAATTATTTTAACTTTGACTAATTTCACCAGGTAACGTGATAAGTAAAGTAAAGTAAGATATACACTGAATCATTTTAAATGTCCGGATTTTTAATTCCGCGACTGTACATTTATTAACAAGGCGACATGTTTCGAAGCCAAACTGGCTTCATCTTCAGGCCAAAATGATCATTGGTAATAAAACAGGTAAAAACCACGTGTTCCAAATTATAGGTTAAATTGAGGTTAAGCGCTGAAGGCGAGGTAGTAATAAAAAATTCACAAAGAACACCATATTGGAGAAGAAAATTAATTCAATAGCCAGTAAACTACGTTATAAAGATCTTTGTACTAGTTATTACTAAAGCTGATATTATATGGCAAATGCATATTTTCTATAACTGATATGCCGGCGAAACTTTTTGCATATGTATACTAATTATGTGAAAACAAATCGTTTAAGCCAAGTTTCATTTTGCATATTTTTCATATTTATACGTTTTTGAGCATACTTTCTGGATTTTGCATATTTGGTTATATTTAGCAATAATTTGTAATGTATTTGTAACTTTTTTGAGATTTTTTTGTAAAATTTACAATTTTATTAAATTTATGAACTGAACTGAACTGCCAGCAGCTCACACTTTTCCCATAGAAGCAATGTATTAGGAATCAGCCAACATAGAATCCATTTCAAGAGTCAAACTTCCGAGTGGTGGGTGAATAATAGTCTGGTGGGGTTAGGGGAAATCTCATTTTTATGTTGGCTTGCAACGTTAATCTTCGTTGACAATCCATGTTTATATAGTTTATATAGTTTATATAAAAATTAGAGAAATAAATATACTCATACAAAATAATTAATTTTTTTACATTATTTAGAATACTTCTACTTATTAAAAAAAAATTAGAGCATATTTTGTGCATATATTGTGACTTTGGGTGCATATAGTCAACCAAATTTATGCATATATATGCGCATATTTTCGTACATTTGAGTGCATATAATTATCAGCTTTAGTTATTACATCAAATTTAACAAATAAAAATTATGGCAAGTAAAATAGCACCATTCTCTGACGGAGAAGGCACCATAAATATGTTCTTGTAATCTTTTAAGCTGCCGAGCAACAAGTGTATTTATTGTGTACATATCTGAATCACTTAAAATATATAGCAGAATTCTAGTCTCACTTGTACTTAAAATTTGAAACGCTAGGAGGGTAGTCATATCAGGGAAACTTTCTTTTGCCGTGAAACGAGGTAATATGAGTGTTGGTATTGAAATATGTGCATTATATTGATTTTTGAAATCAACTAAGTGTATCTGCAAAGATAACTCAGCTATCATACTGTTCGTTATATTATACAATACTATTAATCTTGCTTAATAGATTTTAATTTTTTTTTCTTTGTTTCAGTCTATTCGCTCCGTTTGAAGCATCAGTTGTGCAAATTAGTATATTCTTTTGATCTGTATGTGCATTTACTCGTATTGTAATCTCTGCCATGGTATATGTGTTCAGTTAAACATTAATATTGGTGATAATTAATGAGCAGGGTTGGATGAAAAACTTGCACTTTAAAAAATGAACATTAATTCTTGCATTTTATGATTTTGCTAGTTTTATCTGTGCAATTATAAATAATTTTTCATATATCGTCACAGCACAATTTTGTTTATTATTTTTTTAAAGTTTATTACATACATAATTACATATTAGTCTATTGCGATTCTTTAAAATGATCCAACCCTGTAATTAATTGGAATAAGTATTAGGCATTTTAATATAACAATTTATGTCGTTCCTCATTTTGATCTGTAGTAATAGGTTCACTAAAATTAGCAGTTATGCAAAGGTTTCGCCAAAGATTGAATTTTTGTTGTTACTTACTCAAAAAAAGTTATCTTCGTGAAGACAATAATTTAAAACACGGTTTCTACTGTGTAACTTTCTTACACTCTTCAATGAACCCTTTATTATTTTAAACTTATGCTACAATTTTGTTACACATTTCATTAAGATGTTATAATATTAAGACTTCAATCAAAAATATTACTATAATTTCTTTATCTTTATCTTATATGTTATTGCTAAAAACTGTATAGTTTAATATCCTTGATTTCAAGTAGAAAGGATATTTATATATTCGCGAAATATAAGTGTTGTTTGTTATAATTAAAACTTTTATAAATAAATATAGTTCTGCAATCAGTACATTTTTTATTTATTATTGCTAAAAGCGATCGAATGCCAGGTTCAAGCTAATAAAATTATACCCAAATCGCCAGTATTAAATCTTATTTCTATTTATTTTTGTTGATTGTACTATCAGTTAAAAATATAGGCATACCGCCGAGTCACGTCTTCTTCAGTTTAAGGTTGCTGCGTAGCTGCAATATATTTGGAACTTGTGTTTATTTATAGACGTATACACTACACCAATTAGCCATAGGCCGTAATGGCACGGAACAAAGCTAGAGATACAGGGGCGCCTTCTGGCTAGTAAATTTTGCATTTTAACCCCCAATGCTTGGCTATCTCCTGCCTAGCGTTACCACTTTCAGTGTATTTTCATTAGCTTTTGTGAGTGTTACTAACGTAATGCATCAAGAATCGATTAGGAAGGGCGGATGTTGGTGTTCCGCACCCAACTGTAAAAAGGTAGCAACTTAAACAAAAATATAAGTTTCTTTCGTTGCCCTAAAGATGCTGAACGGTAAGCGATTATTTATTTATTTTATATTTTACATGTACTTCGTAATGAGGTGCTATTTTAATTATTGTCGTTTATGCAGATCCAAAATGGGTTATTTTATGCAGGCGGCAGGATTTAGTAAATAAGGATACAAATTGTCTGTATAAAAATTTACGGTTATGTTCAAAGCATTTCGAAGAAGTCTATTGAAAAACACTTCTACCAAAAGCTGAACCGAGGCTGTTTACCATCGCGAATCCACCACATCCCTTTACATTAAAACGAAAATTGCCATTGCGATTTCGAATATCACAAGATAATTTCAAAAAATTAAAAACGGATGTGGCACCTGTTACAGAAATGTCATCATGTAGGACAGCATCGACTAGCGAAGTGACAAGGAAACTGCAATAGTTTGGTTTTGTATTTTACCTAGCTGAGAACACTTAGTAACAGTGATTTAAGAGTTTTAAATATTTGTATTTCTAGGAATTCATACAGGGACTCAAACAGCAGAGTGGTTAACTACAGGCACTCCACGAAAGATACGCTTACCTAAGACTGTCAAAGTAATGTCCAGAGCAAAGAAGCGTCTGCAATTTAAAGTGCGAAATTTACTGAAACATCAAGAAAAAGGAAGTGAAATAAAATGTATTGAGCACTCCAAAACACCTTGTGATAAATTTTTATCTCCCACATTATCTCAGTTTGTTAAGATGCAGTTAAAATTAACTAAGAATTCTACAGGAAATCGTTATACTCCTGAAATGAAGGAATTTGCTTTAACAGTATACTTTTTGGATACAAGAGTTTACAGATTTTTGGCAAAATTTTTTGTTTGGCGTCACTAAGATGTATCTAAAGAATTACTGACGGTATCACTTACAAACCAGGTTTTCAGCAATTGTTATTTGCTACATTTAAATTAAAGATAAATGGAATGGATGATAAATCAAAGTATTTATGTGCATGAAATGCAATTCATGGACATGCTATAATTATTATGTGCTTAAATGCTAGGGAACCAGAGGATTACATGTTTTCATATATGTGGTATGGGGCGCATTATAAATTGCGTGTTCAAATGCTAGCTAGGAAACTAGGGGAATTGCCTCTTTTCATATGCGCTCTATGTTTTCCAACCTTAATCCTCAGTTGTGTATCTGAATTTCGGAAGTCTTCTGCGAAAACGATTTTAATTATTTATAGCAAAGTGCTCTTGCAAGGATTTTAGTGGTTATGAACTAGCTGCACATCTAGAAACGTATTATGCTAATAAACTATTCGAAGGGAAAAACAAAAAACAGTCTACTTTGCTGGGGTTTTTTGCCAAAAAATAATGTATTTTGGGATGCGATGGTATTATGTACCTACATAGTAGTATGTTTTTAAAAATGTATGTATTTTTTATGGTGTTCTATACTCAAATAAAGATTAAACATAAAATATTCAGTCATAGAAGAAGTGAAAATGCCAACCCGGCTCTCCACGATAGTGCAGAAACGAATCCTACAGTACTTTGGACACCTAACTCGACTTACTAATGATAACCTGGAAAAACTCGTACAGGGTAAGATTGAAGGGCGCCGTTCAAGAGGAAGATCTCCCAAACGCTGGTTGGACCAGATAGGCGAAATAACCGGCGCTCCTCTTCAACAGAATATTAGAGATGCAGAGGACAGACTATTGTGGAGAAAAGTCATACAAACCACCTCCTAAATCATTTGACACAAGTCACGACTCTTCAGACATGAAGACCCACAACAGGAGAGAGAGATTCCAAGATGCTGACGATGGAGACAAAAAAGCAGAATTTCTTGCAAATATTGTTCTTAATTGTGATAAAAAAAAGCTCCTCGTTAGTCAGAAGTTTCTATTCATATGTGTACAGTATGGAGATATATCGCTCTCCTAAAGGATATCAGCACTGCAAAAACAATTTAGCGAGTTTACCATAAAAAACAACATTGTTATGGTATCTTGGTGACTGTAATTGTTCAGATGAATTAATTAAGCAACATTTAATGGCTAAAGTCGCCTAATTAACAGTTCCAGCAGAAAGAATTTGCTTCTTAATTATTGACAATATGTCAATTAAGGAGAAAGTGCAGTATAGCAGATCTGAAGATCGCATCTATGGTGCAGATAATACTCAATATACAACCGTTTGCAATAAACCTCAAATAGCAAACAAAATGTGTTGTTATGTTATATGTAAGTACATGGATTGTCAACAAGATACATCATTCCAGCACGATATTTTTTTTCATACTTTGACAATAAATTACTTTTACTCGTTAACAATGAGAGCACTTAGTCTTCTTACTGATTGTGGTTTCGTTGTTCTAAGAATTGTTACAAATATTTTTTCCTCAAATGTATCTTTATTTAAATGTTTTGTGGCGGAATTCTAAAAAACTACATGGAACATGCTTTCCTAAAACCTGTACCCTTCAATTATTGCTACATAATAAAGAACGCACAAAATTGATACTTAGATTACATGTGCTGATGGTAGAATCTCTGCTTCATATTTAAAAACCTTACATGATCTGCAAAATGGACTACCTTTTAAGCCTGTACGGTACTTAACGAAAAAGAATTTGTACTCATCAGATTTTGAAAAAATTTATATTTTACATGCTGTTCAGATTTTTTCACCCACCGGCACTGCCTCTTTACAGTTTTTGGCTTGAATCTAGTTTAGCGACCAACTCCAATCGACATGTGCTATACACCATTCGACGCATCTCGTCGAGCTGAACAATATTGTTGCTGGGAACATTCGGGGCAGACCAATGGTTACTGAGATACAGCACTAAAGTTTTTTTTTAATAATTTTTTTCTTCGTGGAAATCACTCTGGAGTCTTTGGCGGGGCGCCGCGCAGCGTACCTCACCGAAGACTAATAACAAGTAGAGTACCTATATAAGATAAGAGTAAGGCAAACGATGACATTTGGGGATCCAAAAAAATGAAGTTTGTCGGAAATGCCATAGTTAACTACGTTACTTTGTTATTGTGTAGTTGCACATTTATTAATTATAGTTCTCCTTTTATGAAATGTATTGATACAACATAACCAAAATTTATACAATTTAAGTCATATACAATAATCTATTAGGCATTTTATATTGTTTATTCAAATTTAAACTAGTTACGACGGAATTGGACGTAATACTTCAGAACTATATTAATGCTATGCAAAATTCTTCTGCATCTGTTGGTTTGCAAGGTTTATCCAATGAAAGGCTCACGTTTTGAAACTGACTGCTAAAAGTACATCATTATACATCACATTTTTACTTCAAGAAGCTGGTTTTTACTATGTATTAACAGGTTCATTTAGTTCGGATGCAGTGGAGGCAATGATTTCACACATGCGATAGAAAGTTAGTTCAAATGACGCAACACATGCTCAAATTGCAGGGAATGCTCTTTGTCAGCTATTACGCTGTGGTATTATGAAAACTTTGCCTTCCTCAAAAATTGCACATTATAGTAGCTTCACTATTCTCCATTTACTTGACATCTGCACTATCAGTGTCAAATTTTAAAAACTGTCTTGACTATAGGGGAGATCAGTCTGTGTTGGCACCCGTAACAAAAAGTGGCTCTAATATCGTTAATAAAATAGATAAAAGACTTCTTTTATGATGACAAAATTAGTGATGATGGCATATGACCTCCAAGTTGAATATTTTAAAATATATAAAGCATAGAATGTAAAGTAACTCAAGAACTATATTCTGTAATAAATAAAAACGTTTGCATACATAATTCACAATTAATAGCTATTAACATATCTAGGAATGTTATGAGTATCATAACTGCCGCAGATGTTTTGAAATCCGAGCTCGTAGAGCTCGGATTTTAAAACATCTGAGGCTGTTATGATCATAACATCTATGATATGTTCAATAGTTTATCGGTTGCTATATGGTTATGGTTGCCATGTAGGGTAATATTCCATTACCCTACAGATAAGTTATGATCTAGTTACCAGCCCACTTTTGTATATGTAAACAAAGGCTTAATATCCTGAAACCGGTAAATATTTTAATTTTTCTATCTACACCTGCACATTCTGTATGGCACCAACTACTACAGGTCTGACAACAAATCCAGGTTTCTCCCTTTTTGGAAATGGAATATAATTCATTACAGTACAGACATGCTGCATCTGATTCATGGTCACTTTCATATATTTCAACTTCTTCCTCTTCTTCGCTTTCATCAATTATTTTCCTCACAGTTTCATTCTTCTTTCTAATCGACTTTCGTCTTTCTTTCTCTTTCTTTTCTGCTTCTGCAAGTTGTGCTGCTGCAATAGCTGGTGAGCTGTTTAAAACACCTGTTGCACCTCTTTTCCTCTTTTTTCTTAGGCCATCCTGTAGTGCAGGAGCAATAGGCATCGGCGATAACTGAACAAGATATTCCTTAAATTTAGTAGTTTCCAGGTTTTGTAGAAGAAGCTGATAATTCTGAATCTACTTTTGAGGAAGAGGCAGCTACTTCAAGTTCAGTGACTTCATTTGTTAAACCATTTGGATCTTTATTATTGACAATATTAGTAGTTTCAGCCGCAGCAAAAACATACATCTATGTTTAATGGTTGAATTCCTGTTTTGGAAAAGCCACTCAAAGCATTTTCAATCGTAGCTGCTTTTTTGTAGGCATTACTAAATAACTCCCCTACCCGAGTGTGACTCACAGCACGTCCTGCATTTGATCGCAACCATTTTTGAATTTCCTGATCATAATAAATGGTCAAAGGTCCATAAACGCTTACATCCAAAGGTTGTAAGCGATGTGTAATATGAGGTGGTAGACAAAATAGAATAATACCATTTTCTTTAGCAAATTCCAATACAGATAAGTTCTTATGACTTCCGCCCATCAACTATTAAGAGCACTTTTGAGGTCAATGATGGTTTCACAAAATCTGAAAAATGTTTGAGCCATTTTAAAAATAAGTCTCCATTAACCCATCCATTTTCCTGCCATGAATGTATCTTATTCTGTTGTTACAGTCCAGTCAGTCATTTTTGCTTGAAAGTGAACCGAAATTTGAAATTCCTTTTTTGGGGTGTTGGGGGGGTCCAGCAAAGCTTAACTTCAAGTTGTCGACCAAGATTTCCTATGTGCTATTTCCGCCATCTTAAAAAAAAGATGCGTTTGATTTTTTTGCGATAACTTGGTTCCCGTTAACGGTACGTGAAAATGAAGTGGAACTTTTAGTTACAACTTTTTGTGGTCTACAATTTATGTTCAATTAGTTTTCCACGTACGAGCGATATTAGTCAAAATATCGAATGCGAAAGGAAAACGTAAACAGGTTGAGATTTTTTTTCGCGCTTCTTTGCTTGTATTTCGGTTCTCGACCTATTTAGCAAAAATTTAGATAACATAAAACTTGTAGAGCTTGAAAATACCTGCAGTTTGACCTATTATAAATTAAAATGTGACCACAATTACGACTTGTAGAACGGACCAAAGTCGACAAATCAGAGCGTAATTTTGAAATCCTACTTTCCTCAACCTTCAACATCCCAAATAAGGAGTTTAAACTTTTGGTTCTTAAGAGTTTTTATTATTAACCATTGTTCAAAGTACTACGTACACTTACAACACGAGCCTCAAATTCATATGAGAATTTTGTATGATATAACATGTTATTTTATGTATTCTGCAATATAAAAGTGTTATTACATTATTAGAATAAATATACTACATTAAGTATGCGGTACATAACATTATATGATTGCAAATTACTAAAAAATGTCTAATTACTTTAACTACTTGGAATGATAATGAGCAATACATAAACTATCTTTTTCTCTTAGCATTACATAATGATTGATGTGTTGTGGTCCATTAAGCATTCAGCATTTCAACCCATGGGAACTGAAGGTGGTTAGTGTGTACCTCCTGCGTGATATCAAGCGATTGTTTAGGTTTAAAGGATCTGCCTCTTCGTCTTTTGCCATGTGGTTTCTTTTGAACAATAGTTTTCTCAAGGTTGTCAGTTCTACTGGCAATATGGCCCAAGAGTTGAAGTATCTTTGTGCAAACGATGTTTGAGAGGCGTTTGTTTGGCTTTGTTTCCTCTAAAACCGACGCTTGGTTCTATGCGATCCATAACATTCTACGCCAGCAAAACTTTCCGAAAATATATAATTTAAAAATCTCTACTTTGAAGATTAAGGTGATAGCTTTTAAAGGCCACACTTTTGAGCAAAAATTATTTATTGATGACTAGCTGACCCGGCAAACGTTTTGGATTATGACATGATGAGGAAAACCCTTCAAACCATTAAGCACAGAATCATAAAAGTAGGACCGCAAATGGAAAGTCGTACAGTGTATAGAAAAACACACTTTCGATATTTTGCGGCTTTCCCTTTGGATTTTTCCCAATTTTCTTTTTTGCTACACCACCTCGGGAGTAAGACGAACAAAAAAAAAAAATCATTCAAATCGGGCAAGTCGTTCTCGAGTTTTTGCGTTACTAACACACGGCGATTGATTTTTATATATGTAGATACGCCAATCGCACAAGTCAATTGCTTCAGTTATCTAGGATACAAAATTAGATATGAAGAACAAAGAGATATCAACAGCAAAATAGCGAACTACAACTACATGTGTGGAACAATAAAAAAACAAGTTTTATAAGGTTATGGCTATTCCCGTACTGCTAAACAAATGTGAAAATTGAACGATGACTAAAAGCCCAGCAAGAAGAATATTGGACCATAAACACAATGGGGAAATTAGACAAAAATTAGGTATCTCCAATCTAAATAAAACAATACAGAACCAATTCACACGAACATCTCTATAGGATGGATGACTCTCGTATACCGAAACAACAAATTCTTAAGAACCAAAAGTTTAAATTCCTTATTTGGAATGTTGGGGGTCCAGAAAAGTTGAATTTCAAGTTGTCCACTAAGATTTTCCATGAAATATAATGGTTCTAATAATGTAATAAAGTTTATTATGTCATTTATGTAATAGTACGATACACGAAATCAAAATTACGTGCTGACTTGATGACTTTGATCCACTCTACAAGTCGTAATTTTAGTCACATTTTAATTTATCATAGATCAAACTGCAGGTATTTTCAAGCTCTACAAGTTTTATCATAACTACTTTTTCGCTAAATAAGTCGAGAACCGCGAAAAAAAATCTCGACCCGTTCACGCTTTTCTTTCGCGTTCGATATCTCGATTAATATCGCTCGTACGTGGAAAAATAATTGAACATAAATTGTAGAGCACAAAAAACTCTAAGTAAAAGGTCCACTTTATTTTGACGTACCATTAACAGAGACTGAGTTATCGCAAAAAAATCAAACGCCCTTTTTTTAAGATGGCGGAAATAGCACATTGGAAATCTTGGTCGACAACTTGAAGTTAAGCTTTGCTGGACCCCCTCCAACACCCCAAAAAAGAAATTTCAAATTTCGGTTCACTTTCCAGCAAAAGCCGTATTTTTGTACATAGTGACTGGACTATTAAGTAGAAACAGTAAAGTTAGTCTGTCCTAAAAACCCAACCGCAGTGGTTTCATTTTCTAATAAATCTTTTCCTATTGCACCTTGTGGAAAAATAGCTACTAATATATGCGTTGAAATTATCTTTAAGTTTATCAAACGCCTTTTCACATTATTTGGAAAAATCCCAGTTTTTATATTTCTGTAATAAGCTTGTCAAAGGTTTAGCAAAATGTGCAAAATTTAGTATGCAGCTTCTGTAATAACCTACCAATCCTACAACTTATTTAATATTTCTAGGATTTTTAGGAAATGGAAAATTTTAAACAACTTTATTTTTTTCTTTATTTGGTAATACTCCTTCTTTGAAAATTACATGTTCTAAATAACCTACTTCCTTTCTTAAAAATTCTAATTTATCTAGTTCAAGAAGCAAATTTGTCATACGTAGTCTTTCCAAAATGAATTGTAACCTTTCAAAATGCTCTTCCAGACTTACACCATTCAAAATGCTCCTCCAGACTTATCAAAAATATTATGATATCATCATGGTAAAGAGGACATATTTCATTCTGGAGACCTCTAAGAATATTTATCATCACTCGTTGAAAAGCATTTTCCAAAAGGTATGAGGTTGAATTCATAGTGACCTGATTCAACACTAAATTCTGTCTTAGAAACATCTTCAAGATCCATCTAAATCTGAGGTTGTGAAGTGCCTAGTTACATTTTCATAATTTATCTAATATATCGTTAATATTTGATAGAGGATATTTATCATCTACTGTAACTTCATTTAGTTTTTCTATAATCAATAACTAGCTATTTTTGTTTCCCGCTTGTGTTATAGATGCAAAAGTATTTAATAATCTCTACCCACATTTTCTTGAAGTTACCATAGATCTCTGGACTGATTGGTGTAGATCTCTTGCCAAACTTTCGGTATCACGTTGTTCGCCAAATTAAGTACATAACATCTTCTTATAGTGGGCCAATCTTAGGACTTAAGTATCTAGTTCCAATTACAATTTTAGCTCTCAATTTGCCTACTCTTGTACATAATAAAAATTTACAATATTTTACTTTAAATTTTTCTTCTTTCTTCTTACTCTTGTATTATGAAATTAGGACCATACAAGGGAATCCTACCGACTGCTTCTATGAAGTTGGCCAGTGGGTTGAGCATCAACGGTGTGAAGTAGGCTAGAAGAAAAAATCAATTGAAAATTTTAACGTAGTTTTGTTTGATTATTAATATTACACTTTAATTCTACTCCTTAAAGTATTAGTAATGAAGTAAACACTTCTATGGTCTGAACTAACGTGACTTGTATAACCAGTATTGTCACTTATATTACTATTAGAAAAGTGGTTTTAATAATTGAAATATTCTAGAACAAAACATGAAAATAAAGAAATTATAGTAGTGGGTTACAGGCGTAAGTTCGATAAAAATGAAAATACTATGTAAACCACACCAGCATGACACAGGACGTGGAGTCGGTAAGTTTTAAATAAAAAGAATAATAATAATAAATAAACATTTAAAAATTTAAGTAAGCATAATTATTATATTATTATAGGTATGGATATAGATGGTTCTATCAAAATATTAACCAACTAACAAACAAAAATATGCTTTTTGTTGACATCGAACTGTCAACTTTTTTAAATTTAAAGTTTATTTTCCACAACTTGTTTAACTTATTCACGTAATACCTTTTAATTTAATCTAAAATTTGGTTTACATTACATATGTTTGCATATTTTGTAGCTTATTAGACTGCGTTACAGTCACATGAATTAATAATACAGTTAATGGTGGTCCAACTGTAGCTTTATAAAGTATAGTGTAGACAGTGAACATATTTTTCATGGACTCCAGTGATCAATTTTATTTTTGAATGCCCCGTACATGCTGTAACAGTTAAGTCTGAGTCAGTAAAGTCTGCAAATCAAGTTACCAAATCAACTGAGTCAGTTTTTCTTGACATACCCCCTAGTCTGTTAGCTGTTTCTCAAGTAGCCCTAAAAAGTATTGTATACATCAGCGGTTCTTAACCTCGTGCCGTGACCCGAATTTTGGATCATGAGGGTTTTTTGGGTAGGTCACGAGAAGTCTCAGTGAAACTTTCTGTACTTTTTAAAATGGAAGTGTAAATAAAAATTTACATTATGTATAAAATTGTCTCAACATTGCTAATAATACTGACACAGTAAAAAGAAACACTTAATAATGCGAATTAGATTAATTTGCAAAGAAAAAAAAACAAAGCAGCGGGTGGATTCGAACCCGCGCTCTCAGACAGAATCTAATTTGTAGTCAGACATCTTATTTACGTGCTAGACCACAACTAGCCAGAAAAATGCACATGCTTATCGTTGCATTTTAATGACTCTGCTATGGTATACGGAACTATTTCTGATAGCAGACGAATTGCGACTGATTGATGTCGATGAAAACGTGACATAAAAACAAACGTTTATGTATAGGCAATAGTTTGTGAGCTCACCACATAGATAAATTTCTATATAGGTAATTAAAAATAATTCTGTATTTTTAAAATTGAATCAGAAATAAAAATGTTTTAATGTCTTTTCTAAAGAAAGCAAGTATTCAAAATTAAGTACAAAATAGGCAATAATATCTCCATGCTGCTAATAATACTGAAACAGTACCTAACAAGCAATAGTACTGCAAATTTATTACATCAATTTGCAAAAAAAAAAAAACAATGCAGCTGGTGGGATTCGAACCTGCACTCTCAGAGGGGATCTGATTTGTTGGCAGATGTCCGTGCTACAGTAAATTACGCTGCCTAACACATTTGATTATTGATGCGTTATAAATGAAACGCTGATGACAGGACTGATGGTGGACAAACTGCGCCCGATTGGTGCTAATAAAAAGGTGACTCACGCAGGCACAACACACGTTTATATTGATTCATTAGTGTTGTAAATGAAAAAAAAAACATTGTTTTTTTAAACAACTCTTTTTATTAGAAAAAAAGCATACGGAGCTGTTGTTTTTTTTCACTTTTGTTTTTTTCAGTTCTGGGCGAATAATTTTTTGGAAAACAAAACAAATGAAATCCGCAACTTTGTATAGAAAGCCAGGCGTACTCCTTGGCACTACCCCGCGTACCCCCTGAAGAACCCGGGCCTCTAGCTCATAGGAGAACCCACCACCATCAACTGAGAGAAATGTATTTCACACTTGTTACAATTTGGAGCCCACAAATATTCCTGGAACCTGGGCCTCTACTGCTTATACTTAGTATCAGTATTATATTTTAGCTTCCGGTTTCAAAGAAAATGAAATAAATTATTCTTTTTTAAATGACAAGATGCTTGCAACACCTTATAATAGTTACACCACCCACCACACCCTGTATATGTCTACTTTTAAATGATAAGGGGGGGTGTATAATACGTTTCACTACCAGAGCCGTAACTAGGCAAACTTTTATTGTAGGCAAGCCAACATTTTTGGGCCCCTCAGTACACTAATGATATAACTATGTGACAAAAAATACTTCAGTTACTGTATCACTTCTAAATTTATCTCCGGATATATGATGTAATGTATTTAAAACAAATAGGTAGGTATTCAAAAATAAATCCAACATTTTAAATTCATAAATTTTAAAAATAAACAACTAAATGTTAAAATAACAAAATGCAACACAAAAGAAATAAGAACAGAAAACAAGATTATAAAACACAATTCTAATAAAAAAATCTGTAATGGGCTTTACTAAGAACTTCCCTCGCAAGTGGACGTTATAACACTAAACAATTTTAAAAATTAAAGGAAACTAGGGGCAAAAATATCTTAACGAAAACCTGTTTTTCGTCATCTAAGGACCCTGAAATAAATTGAAATAAAAATATTGAAAGGTGATTTTTTCGCGATTACAATACACACTTCCTTCGTCTTTTATATAAGGGAATTAAAAAGTACATATTATGTAGTCAGTAAAACATTTTACAGATACAGGGTGTTAAAATTTGTAAAAAAAAATTTTCAAATTTTTTTCCTTGAAAACGACGCAAGATACGCAAAACCCTCAAGTGAAAAAAAGTTGTGTTTTTAGTTGCTTCATCTTAAACAAGTTTAAAAATTGCACCACCCCTAAAAGTTTGTCTCTATATTTTTTGAACACCCTGTAAATAAACATGTGGTGTACCTGCGTCACCATTTCATTGGCACCGATCGGGCGCATTTTGCCCAAAATCGGAACGCCACTGCGTTATTTATAATGCAACAATAAGCATATGCATTTATCAGTGAACGCGAGTTTGAATCCCACTGGCTGCAATGTTTCCAAATTCATATAATTCGCATTATTAAGCGTTTCAGTGTTATTAACAGCATTAGGCTACTTCTACTTATGTTGTAGATAATTTTGAAGACTTTTCAACCATAATTCGATCTAGCAAAAGTTGTTTTTCTTGCAGCGGGCTTTCTGTATTAAAGACGTTGAAAAAGTTTTTTTGGTAACTTTTTTATGTACAACTCAATTTTAAAAATGCTAAAATTATTTTAATTAGAATAAGACCACGTATGTGGTGTGCTCAAAAGCTAGTAAAGACATGTCAATATGTTATAATAATACAATATGACCAAATAATTACATACATATTATTATGCGTAATACTATATAAACGTAGAATAAGGATCTGTACTCCCAGCCACACTGTCTTGTAGTAATCAATATATTTACATAATTCTTTTTCTGTCGGCACCTAGTATGAGCCTTGCATCAGGCCGATTTCCGTAATCTTCTTTTACTAAAAGCTGCTATCGTGTAGGGTCACAGAAGTGTCTTAAATTGCAGAAATTCTAGCGGTCAAGTGATTGTAGCGAAAAATGCTATAGTAGTGGAACAAGTAAACTCTCGAAATCGGTCTGTGGTGTTCTGCTGATTGTTGCAATGGGCGACTGTACCAGCGATGAACCCAAAGCAGTGAATGTACCTATATGTAACATGTGCAATCAGTGAAGGCGTTCCAACAGTTGTTTAAAATTTAAGTTAGTTTGTCACCACTGCTGTATTACAGTCACTTTTAACAATGCAAAAAATATATAGTTAGAATAAGGCCACCAATTGCGTGGGTTAAAAAGCTAATAATTTTAATGCTTTGATTGATATAGGTGGGAATTGTAAAACAAACGCCGTTACAATCTGGTAGACATATAAGCATAAACTCTATTCACTATAGTCCCCGATTGTCAAAAATGACGTTTTATGGTAGCTCTGTTCAATTTCTATTGGTTTTTTTGTTACTACTAGGTTGGACAACGCAAAAGCGTAATTTTTAAAATTTGCGTTTTTGTACCTGGCAACTTTTATTTATTCTTGCTTAAGTCAGTTCGAAATAAAAAATATTTTGATTTAACCATAACCTATAATTTATAGTTTTGACATTAGTAACTTAATTAATTGTTTCTAGTTACCCATAGCTTGACTTATAAGTATAACCATGATATAAAGGATTGTTTTTATAGTTATTTAACCAACAAGTGTGTTACTGAAGACGATTAATAATCGAAACTGTTTAAAGCACGAACAAGCGATAGCGAGTGAGTGCCTTTAATAGTTGAGATTATTAATCGCCCATTAACAAACGAGTTGATTACAAAATTTTGTCGTTGACCGCAATATCTTTTTTTTTGGCGAAAAATTTGATTAATACAACTAACCTCCATGCAAAATATCATCAAAACGTCAAAATCACAAAAACAGTTAATTAATGAAAAAGAGTGTATTAATAGATCTATTAATCCATCCTTTTTTAAAAAACAGTTAAATAATGAAAAAGAGTGTATTAATCAAAAACAGTGTATTAATGACGTCTATTAATCCATCCTTTTTTAGGAAAAATAATTCATTAATATTGAAATTAACAAGCGGTCAACGAAAAATTGGATTTTGACATTGACAATCCGGGACTATAGTGAATATAACATTCCATTTGCAAATTGCACAAGGCAATGTAATGTATCGACCAGATTGGGCGCAATTCACATTATTTAGGCTAAAATCGTTAATAATACAAATGAATTTTATTTGTTTTCTTTTATTAGTATAAAAGATTTTTTTTTCAGTGCAATTTTGGCGCCCCTTGCTGCTTACGCCTGTAGTCGGAGGCCTACTCGGCCTCATTGGCGTAACTAGCGGGGGGGCCAGGGGGGCCAGGCCCTCCCAGAGTGCCGTCTGGCCCACCCCAGAAAAATAGAAGTTAAATAAATTTAAAAATCTGCTTTTCTTATTAACCCATTTAAACTAAGGGGTTGGTTATCGACCCCCAGACGTTCTTACATTTTCTGGTTTTATTACCTTTTTTGGCTTAAAAACATTATAGTATAAATAGCATTTGTTGGACGGATGGCTCTAATGAATAATAATATGCAAGAGAAAACATTATTAGTTAGCTAATAATTACTTTGAAAAGTCTGTTTTCGTCTGAATATTTTTTTTTAGTTAATTGTGCACCATTTTAGTTAGTTTCTCTTAAGTTTTCTATAAATAAAGAACCAATTTATGTGCACAGAAAAATATAATTGCAATTATTTCATATGCGGGTAAGTAAATGAGCTGATAACTTAAGTGCATCGCTAACTACTCCCTGGGCACATACAGCTCGCTACCTATTATAGGCTCATCCAGTTCAGACTTACGGTGACTTGCTATTTGGAGGTTTGCCTTGCCTAAAGAGTTGAGTTTATAGCTTTGAAGAGTACGATCCAGAATTTTATGTTTAATAGTGTTCTATGTAAGCAAAGTAAATTTTGTGGTGCTTGAATTTCCAAAGTTGCTAGCCCAAGACAGAACAAAGAGAAATCACAATAACAATTAAGAGGATATTGATATTTTCAAGAAAGTATTTGCTTCGACGATACTGAAAAAAACTAAAAATTGTGGCTCAAAAACGTGTAAATGGAAACCAAGTGATGTTTCCCAAAAAAATCTGTTTCTCCTGGAATAATATTTTTTACCGCCAACTGCATTTAGTTGCAAGAAGTAATCTATATATTTTTTATGTTGTTTATGAACCGAGAAATAATTTATTAATCTGCTACTCAGACAAATAGTATTACGAGGGTAGCATCCATAATTTCTGCAAAGCAACAGATCAAGTGCACCTTGAAAATCAAACTTGACATGAAACCAATGTTTGTTGTTTTCTAGTTTAACAGTCCAAATTTAGTTTTTATCATTGCAACAGTTATTACATAGTTAATTTTGAAATAAGTGTTGTGCAGCAAAAATAAATGTAACGAGAGAAAATTTTCGAGCCATAATTTACTATGCCTTTAAAATTCCATATCTCCGAAAGAGAGTTTTGGAAGACTTCGTGCTGCTTGGGTGATCAAGTGCCTTCGCGTCAGAGGACTGTCTATTGTTGGTTTAATGAATTTAAATTTGAACGGGTTTCAGTTAGTGACGATTTTTGCGAAGGAGAACCAATTTCTGCAGTTACCGATACGAACATAAACGCTGTGCGAAGAATGATTCAGTAGAACAATCGAGTCAAGTATAGAATTATTGAAAACGTCTTGGCCATTGACATGACTGCAATAAACAAGATTTTACATAATCATTTGGGGTAAGAAAAGTCTGTTGTGGGTGAATACCATACAGTTTAACAGAAACACAACAACAGCATGTGGATTGGTAAAAGAAATATGACGAAGGTAGATATAAAGCAGTTTACATCATAACTGGTGACAAAAGCTGGATATATGCATTTGAACCCGAACCTAAGCGACAGTCGTCCAATGGATGTTTCCAACAGATCATAATCTAGTTAAAATGAGGAGATCTCGAAGAGTTGGTAAGAAAATGATTGCTTGCTTCTTCTCAAAATCACGACCTTTCGCAACTGTCGTGCTTGAAAATAGACGTACGGTTACTGCAGAATGGTACACAACAGTATGGCTGCCAGGCGTTATTCAAAAAGCTCGTTTATAGCGCCCAAGAAATGAGATCGTTCTGCACCATGACAATGCTTTTAGTCCTACCGCATATCAAACAAAATAACTTTTAGAGACTTCCGGATTAAAATTGCGAAGTTATCCCCCATACAGTTCCGACCTATTACCTTCCGATTACTTTCTATTTCCTCCATTAAAAGATAAAATGCGTGGTGTGCGATTTTGAACTCCCGAAGATGATGGGGAAAGCTTCAAAAACCTTGTTTCTCTAGTGACTCAAGAAGAGTGGAATTTGTTTTGAAAATTGGTTTTACCTAATGCGATTTTAAGGGCAAATATTTTGAGAAACAATAATAAAAACAAATTTTGGCTAGAAAACTCGTTTTATTAGATTTCAGAAATTTACGGGGCTACCCTCGTACAACAGCGTCAAAAAACATGCAAATAAATGTATGCGAAAAAGTTATGTGTGTACGTAAATTCACGTTTTTATAGGTATACATAGGTATTGACGATGGTTGGATGGGGGCCTGGCCCTCCCCAGCCAAAAATCCTAGTTACGCCAATGCTCGGCCTATACCTAGTTACAGCCCTGTTCACTACATTATGAATCATAATACATAACAAAATCTTATGCATTTTTTGATTGCTGAAAATCTGGAACTTGGGCCAATTGGAGATTATCAAAGTTGTTGAATCAGTGTAAACTTACCATGTGCCTAATTAGAAAATACCGCCGCAAAATCTATTTTTACTATTTTTTAAATGTAGTCAAAAAATACCGGAAATCCAAATGCACTCACGCATTATTGCTTTCTAAAATTAACTTCTTGGGTGTAACTATTGCGCAAGTCAAGCTTACATAGTTGAGAGTTCATTTACATCGTTGGTTCCGTGTTTGCACAGGTGTCAGATTTATCGTAGATACCACAACACTTGCTCTGAACAAAGCTGACCATGGGTTGGGGATTTCAAACTTGTGGCCCAAACGAAGCCCTAGTGGTGTCAGGTAAATTGATATCGATAATTTTTAAGTGAAGATAATTAAGAAAGTTAAGTCACTGGACCACAACATAAACAATTAACTAGGTCAGATGCTCGCGCATCCTTGGGAAAGTATTGGCGGGTAATTTACATGTTTAAATTCAAGGTTGGCGCTACACTCCACCACATATCGTTCAAGGAGGACGTGCATTCGTATGGCCCATGCTTCAACGCGGACAAAAGTGTGTATACTTATTTTAGCTTGGTTTCACTAAATGGTTTTTAACTTTAAAATTTATAGCAGAACGAGGTATGATACGCCCCAAAAATATTCACATTTTTTAGGATAAAAGATGAATTTCGTTCGGTTCTTTAACACATTTTCGAAATTCACTCCTTTTTACTTGCTTTTACTTTGTAAAATATAGTACCTAATCATGCTTTTTTTTTCAAACTTCAGATTTTTTCGAAGTAATGTCCGTCAGTCTTTGAGTTTGTCAGAGTCGGTCTGTGTCCTCTCTACAGCCCAGACGTGTTAACCTATCAGCCTCAAAATTTATATCTTTGTTTTTAATGTAAATTCGGAGATCACAGTCATTTTTAGTTAAAATAGGGTAACCAGAAGGGGTACTTTGCTCTTATATTTTATCCCATTTTCCGCGAAAATTTTATAATTGTTTGATAAAAATTAAATTTCATAGTACAAGATGATATATTGTGCAATTATCTACAACTTTTGTTTTTTTTTTGTAAGAAGTACAGTTTTTGGAAAAATCGCTAAATTAGATTTTTACAAACATTTTCTCGAACTTTCAAAAATTAATGAGACTATTCAATTCACCTGTCATCTGTCAAAAACTGACCAATGAAAATCCACAATTTGACGTTTCTTGACCAGTCAAAAATATCGGTGGATATATCTTCCTAGAAGGTATTCAAGTGACTATTCCCCTCAGATAATATAAACCAATCCTATCAATTAATTTTCAAATTTTGAACCAATCAGAGTCGAATACAGCAAATATTTTGCACAAGTGCAATACCCGAGTATTTGCACTAGTGCATATTCGAGTATTTGCAGGAAGAACACCAAACCAGCTCGGTATACAAGAAATTTCAGAAAGAAAACCGAAACTCTTGAAAAAGGAATAATATGGTATATAAAGAATGAAATTTGTAGTTTGGTTCATTGAATATTCCCTCGAATGCCATTCTTAGTCAAAGTTAAGTACCTGTAGAAAATTGGCTGGCATGTTCCTTAGCTGAGATAAAAAGTTCCTATCAAATGGGTCCGCAAGTTCTTCATTTATGAAATACATACAGGGCGTTTAATTTAGTAGAAAAAAATTGTAACATTTGTTAATTTTTGAAAACCCGGTGGAATATTAATTACATATTTGGTATGTGTACCTGCGCCGCCGAGGAAAGATTTTTGTGTCGGTAAATCTTTTAATTCACCAGTGGCGTACGTATGAGTGCCCTTTGTGCGATTGAATAAGAAAAAGGAGACACCATGTGGACGGCACTGATTTTGTTTGTTTTGAAAAGTTTTTTGAATTCTTTGATTAAAACTCTACAAAAAATGCCTCTTGGGGCCTTTGTTAAAGTGCACCGGTTTTTTGTAAAAATTGGAAAAATGAAACCAGGTGCAGCCATTTTTTTTGTTTATTATTGCAGGTATTTTTGAGCGTGTACGTATTTCAATGAGATGAAAAGCTTTTCTATGATTCACTTGTTTCCTGAAAACTTTGTTTTCGATTAATATGACATACATACATACATACATAATCTATAGCCTATTTTACCTTTTGGTGTCGAGGACCATTCATACATCGCGGGAAGTGCAACGGAGGTAATGCGCCGCACGCGACTTACACTACGCTCCTCCGCATGCATACATACCACACACACAACAACTTACATCTAACTTAACTAATGAGTTCAAATCCACTGCCGCTCCGAGAAAATTCTCGGCTACGGCCAGACTTGAACCCATGTCCACCTGGTTGCTAAGCAGACAACAAGCCCACTCAACCACCGAGGTGGCCTCTCAATTAATATGAATGTATTGTAAAACGCCGCATTTTAACAAAAAACCCCAAGAAGTATTTTAATCAAGGAATTCAAAAAACTTATCAAAACTGAAGAAAAATCAGTGGCGTCTCCGTTTTTTAATTCAATTGCGTAAAAGGGACTCATACGCACGCCTAGTGATGTAAAAAAACGCGTTTTTTAAATCGAATAAAAAAACCGTAAAAAACACAAAAACCTTTTTTTTTTGTTTTTATTCATTTTTGTAATTGGCAGCACGTTTTGGTAGGTATGGTTGGTGGCAAGTAAGCAAACGACAAAATGTAAACTTATTTTGATTTTACGTGCTCTTTAACACGTTGGCTGCCTATCAGATTTTACTTGCCACATGCCTATAGCCGAATAGTGTAGAACGCCGCAGATGCAAGCCCGAAGGCCCAGCCTGTTCATTATCTGCCATGTCGCATAATTCCGGAACAGCTAACGCACTAACACAGACTAACACTCATACAAAACACACCTCTAAGATTGCCAAGCTCCAACTGCAAAACTGATTTAAAAATATTCATTTACATTACAACATGTGCAGACCGCACAAGTGACGTCGACGGCACTCAGCATGACTACTCAGTCAACGCATACCTTGCGTTGTAGGCATTGATCGTGTTAAAGTTCAAGAAGACTACAGCACAGGCTAGACAATTGTTTAATAAACAAAAGTAACATTTTATACCTACTGCCTACTCGTATTACGTATTACTCTATGATCGATGAATCAAGTTACGTTAGCGATTCATCAGAGTCATCAGACAGTGACATGGGCGACGTAAACTGCATGGATACTGACTCCAAGTCAGTTGAGGAGTCAGCCATGTCTGTTAGCAAGTAATTTCTGCGTTATTATAATTTCTATATCCACTTTGGCTATGAAATGTAATGCATTATTTTTATTTAGAAATTGTTTTTTTTTAATTATAAATTCTATATTTCACTTTACCTATGAAATGTGTTATTTTTATTTAGAAATGTGTTTTTTGTTTTTCCAAAGAATATTATTTATATTTTAGCGCTACAGGCCGTTTAGGCCCTTGGCTTGGTTGACGATTCTTCTCCACTCCTTCCTGTCATTCGCCCTGTTCCTCCAATCGTCCACTCCTAGTTCTGTCAAGTCTCGCTCTACACAAAGAATTCAAAGAATATTACTTGTTATTCACTACACTCTAATTCTGAAAAAAGACATATTTAAAAAAAACACCGCTTTGTTAATTTTTTTAAAACTATCGTTTTTTTTTTGTTGCATCACTACGCACGCCACCAGCAAATTGAAAAATGATTTACCGTAACAAAAAAAATATTCAAGCTGCCGCATGAATACACACAAAATTTGTAATTAATGTTCTTACACATTCTCAAAAATTAACAAAATCTACGCTTTTTTCTCCCAAATTCAACACCCTGTATTTCAAAAACGAAAAAGCTGCGGATCCGTGTTAAGGAATTTTTATCTTAGAATAAGTCAAGGAACACGTACTTAAGAAACACCCTGTATATTACGTAATTGTCTATAGCTTGTGTCACTAACATCCTGCAACCCAATTTAGAAATATCACCTGTAACCAAATCATGAGATCACTAATATGACTTGATAGATAATTTAGATCTTAGAGATATGGCTTTTTTGCTGTCTATATGAATGTCATAATCAATGTGTCATACATTTATATACATTAAGTGCCATATTTTTTATTTTTGCTTAAGGAGCACCTTTGTTATGTTTTTTAGGGAGCGAATTTATTCTCAGATTAGAATCAGCATAGTTCTTTGAGGTAGACATCACACAATTTTATAATTATAAGCTTTGTGGAAACAATTGTCAAATTTGACAAATAAATATAACCTTTATACCAGGGGTCCTCACAGAGGTTACGCCTAACCCTAGGGATACGCGGGGTAGTGCCAAGGGGTACGCCTGACTTTCTATATAAAGTGGCGGATTTCATTTGTTTTGTTTTCCAAAAGATTATTCGTTCTTATTTACTATAAATAAACAAATTATAAAATTTCTGAAATCAAAGCGAAAATTATAATGTAGGTGGAAAGAGCCTTAAGGCAGAGGAATCCGATACCTTCTTACCTTTAAAAAAAAATCTGTAGACTCTGATGCAACAAATATCAACCTCATTGGACAAATATACCTATTCCTCATGCAATTAATGTTCCATCACGTTCTCAAAAATTAAAATTCTTTTCTCTCAAATTCAACACTCTGCATTTCATAAATGAAGAATTTGCGGACCCATGTTAATAGGAATTTTTTATCTTAGAATAAGCCAAGGAACGTGCCAGTTAATTTACTACACGTAGTACTTAAGAAACACCCTGTATTTTACATAATTATCTATAACCTTTTAGTCCAGTCACTATGTCCAAAAATAAGGCCCTTGCTGGAAAGTGAAGGGAAATTTGAAATTCCATTTTTGGGGTGTTTCTGGGGTCTAGCAAAGCTTAACTTCAAGTTGTCGACCAAAATTTCCTATGTGCTATTTCCGCCATCTTGATAAATGAGTGCGTCTGATTTTTTTGCGATAAATCGGTTCCCGTTAACACTACATGAAAAGAATGTAGACATCTTTGTAAGAATTTTGAATGTTCTACAATTTATGTTCTATTACTTTTTCGCGTAGAAGCGATATTTGTCGAGATATCGAATGCGAAAGGAGAGCTTCTGGGCTTGTGTCTCTTTTCTCTTTCTATTTAGCGAAAAAGTAGCCATTATCAAACTTCTAGAGGTTGAAAATAGATTCAATTTGACCTATTATAAATTGATATGCGACTAAAATTACGACCTGTAAAGCGGGCCAAAGTTGTCAAGTCGGCGCTTAATTTTTATTTCATGTATCGTACTACTACATAAATGGCATAATAAACTTCATTGCATCATGAGAATCGTTATATTTCAAGTAGCCAATACGTAAATTGTTATTTTTGACGTTTCTGCTATAGAAGATCGGTTTAGAAATTTCTAATGAATTAAATTTATTAGTAGGCCAGGATAGAATCCCAGTTTCTGATGATGTCAAAAACTTGGGTCTTTATCTTGATAATGATTTCAAATTTACTAAACATATTTCAAAATGTCTGCAAAAGTCATATAGTTCCTTGAAACTTATTTATCAAAGGGTGGTAATAAACATTTGATATTTTAATGCATTTTGCAAGCTAAAAAAATACTAAATGCTCGATAAAAAATTAAAAATGCACGTTAACTTAATTGGAAATGCTTTTTATTTTAACAAAACCAACAATATAAAATATATCATTTGCACGGTAAGTTCTGCTTGCTATTTTAATTAAATATGTACCTTAAAAAGCCAAATGCTCGATAGCTGAAGTTTACTATTAATTGAAATTTTGTATCATATTGTATTAATAAACGCTCGATAATTTAATGCGTTTCAAGGGTTCGATTTGCTCACCAAGTGCAGCCTAAACTAGAAAAACTGAATGGACGTGTGTGCGTATTAGTGCATGTTATTTGAAGAACGTGAGAGTGATGTATTTGAGAAGCATGCGCCAAAGAAAAGAAGGAAGAATATAGATAAGGAATAGAAAAGCACGTCAAATTCGGTTCAAATTCCATAAGTCCTGGTGAATTAGAAAAAAATTGCATCGATCATTCTCAGGTACCAGATGGCGAAGATGATGAGGCTTTCATATTATCTCAAATAGAATACAGGAATCTTTCTCTTTTTCGGTTTTTTATGTCTACCAAAAATTTATTTTTGATTATACTATACTTACTTGTATGTTATGTTATTACCATGAAACTATATTATTACTTTTTTCTTCTTTTTTTGAATATCTACTTGTATTAATGTTGCTTCATTATTTATGTATGATCAGAGTTTACTTTTTGGAAGTGTTGTTTCGTTGTTTATGAGTTACCTATCAGAATTTATTAATTTTTTTTTAAATACCTGTGTCGTATTTTATCAAGTTATGTACTTTTTTAATAAAAATATTCTTTCTGAGTATTAAAGTTCACCTAGATAAAATCATTGTCTTTAATTAGAGGTAAACAAAAAAAGCCAAACAAAAGAAAGCAAGTAAATTTCATACCGAGCATTGATTGTAATTATCGTACGTACGTTTTGTCGATTATTATTTGCCCAAAGATTTGTATTTTGTATCGTGGATCTTTATTTTGTATCGAGCGTCTTTTATGTTTATCGAATGTTTATTATTTTAATAGGCATTTGAACTTTATACAGGGCGTTCGTTATCATTGTAGAGCATCTAGTATTTTTATGGAACATTTATTTTCTTAGGATGCATATCAATTTTATACCGAGCACTCAATGCACTTATCGAGCGTTTAGTATTTTTATGGAACATTTATTTTCTAATCATGCATTTGGACAAAATATCGGGAAAATATACCTGCAGTAGGAATAAAATACCGAGCATTTAATTTGTTCCCTTTATCAAAATACAATTGTTAAGTGTAAATGTGAAAATCGTTTTGTGTAATGCATTAATCTTGTCCTGTTTTGTATATTGTGACGTTGTTTATCATTCTCATTTAAGTAGCTTTAATGTTGCTAGAATTCAGAAGATTTAGAACTCATGTTTACGCCTCATATTTGGAATACGAAAATATGAAAGAATTTCTTATAAGCTGAAAGATTCAAACTGGCTTAATACGAAAGAAAGGCGCTTCTTTCATTCTGCATATCTTTTCCACAAGATCATCTTGAGTAGATCACCGAGTTACTTATACAACAAAATAAAGTTTAGAACCGACGTACATACTTTAAATATAAGATTTAAAGGAACGCTAACTCCACCTCAACATAAGTCAAAAATTTTCAAGAGATCGTTTTCTTACAGAATAACTAAATGCTATAATTCGTTACCAAATGTAGTAAAAGGCTGTTGTACGTCAAAATTTAAAAAAGCTATTTTTCAAAATTTTGTGGATAAACATCAATGAATTAATTATTAGGGTCAAAATAACACACTTAGGCCCGGTTGCAGAAAGCAATGTTAAGTCTGGTGTTAGCTAACGCGACGTCAAAGTGAACGAAAACGAATCAAATCTCAAATGCTTATGGTAGCTAATACATTAGTAAACAAAATTTGATGCGATTTTGTTCACTTTGACGCGATGTTAGCTAACACCAGACTTAACATTGCTTTCTGCAACCGGCCCTTAGTAAATTGCTATATCACTAAACACCGCCATAGCTGTTTTGTGCGTAATATTTCGCATGGTGCCAAAGCGTAGATCGTTGGATTTTTTTGTTTTCTTTTCTTTTTGTTTTCACCGGGTTAAGTGGAAGAACAGCGGATAGATCTGTTTTTCTATCAAGTTGAACTTCGCCCAAGACAATATTACGTTTTAGTCAATATTTTTTCTGTGTAATTTTGTAATAATTTAATAAATACCTTCGTTATTATTATTATTATTATTATTATTATTAATATACAATCATATAATGCTGTATACTATCTACTTGATGAAATATAATGATTCCAATAATGCAATGAAGTTTGTTATGTCATCTACGTAATAGTACGATACATGAAATAAAAATTACGCGCCAACTTGACAACTTTGGCCCGTTCTACAAGTCGTAATTTTAGTCGCATATCAATTTATAATAGGTCAAATTGAAGCTATTTTCAACCTCTACAAGGTTGATAATGGCTACTTTTTCGCTAAATAGAAAGAGAAATGAGACACAAGCCCAGAAGCTTGAAAAAAAATCTCGACCCTTTCACGCTCTCCTTTCGCGTTCGATATCTCGACAAATATCGCTCCTACGCGAAAAAGTAATAGAACATAAATTGTAGAACATTCAAAATTCTTACAAAGATGTCTACATTATTTTCATGTAGTGTTAACGGGAACCGATTTATCGCAAAAAAATCAAACGCACTCATTTATCAAGATAGCGGAAATAGCACATAGGAAATTTTGGTCGACAACTTGAAGTTAAGCTTTGCTGGACCTCACCAATACCCCAAAAAAGAAATTTTAAATTTCCCTTCACTTTCAAGCAAAAATGACAGTGACTGGACTATTTGTCAAAGTTTTTTTGTTAGTAGTAGGTATAGTTTCTGAAGGACTCGGAAAGTTAAATTTTTACAAGCAGTAAAAGAAAATCGTATGGTGACCATACGGAAATTGGTTGAAAAATAATGGACCCGTGGTCCTCTGCCTGAAGTGTAGCGTACCTCACGATAGTCATGATCATTTTATATAGAAAATGCCCAACTGAAATGAAGTTTTAAATGAATAAACTGTATCTTGCCCTAACATTTTTTAAATGTGTTATCGTTTAACATCCAAATGCCACTACTACATTATTAACAAACAAAAGCAGTTACAGCATAGTAATGTCAGATTTGTTATTTAAAATTTTTATAAGTAATGACAGAGTGAGTAGAGTATTTAAAAGTAGTGTTAAAAAATTTAAAATATTGGCCAATTGGAGGTTTAAATAGAATATAAAAAGATTTTTTCGTGCATTATCATACTAGAAACACATTGTATAATTTAACGGATACAAGTGTTTAATTTTCATCATTTTATCCTACATTGTTTACTAGGGTATACAATTGTATAATTATGCAGTGGTGTAACAATGAGCTTCAAGTTATACAAGATACTATTAAATGCTTTACTATGCCTATTTCTCTTGGTGCTTTATTGTAATTTCTGATGTGGTAGTACTGTTACATTAGGGTGCATTAAGCAATAATATGAGCTCAGCTACTTAAACCGAATTTAGTACACACTTGCATAGGGCCTGTTAAAGTGTGATAATATCAAGATCTACAATGGTGGAGATATACGAGGTGTGTCGAAAAAGTTGGGTGAATGGTATCAAAGAACAAAGAAAACAAAAGATATAAAGAAATTGCCTTTATTGGCCTTCAAAATAATCGTCTTGTAACACAACACATTTTTGACACTGTTCATAAAGTTTCTGGAAACTGGCAGCAAAGCCATCTTTAGAAATCGATCGCAGAATCTCTGTCACATGTTCTTGGATGGCCAACACATCCTTAAAACGCTCACCTTTCATGACCGTCTTGAGAAGGGGAAACAGAAAGTAGTCCGCAGGCGTCAGATCAGGAGAGTATGGTCGATGTTTGAGAACAGTTGGCCATGCTGAGCTAAGAATTGCCGCACTCTAATCACACAAAGTGCAGGCGCGTTGTCATGCAGCAACTTCCACTGTACAGTTCTGTGCGTCAACTTTGCTATTCTTCCCAATTTGTAGCAGAACTTCATGTTAACGCATTGTGGCAGTACGATTCACACTGACGACGTTACACTGCCAGCATTTGGTTAACCTTGGCTACCAGCTGCACTCCTCACTACATGGCGCTTCTAAAAATATACGAGTATATGCATAACAATGCGCGCGTGCACACATCTGGCCCATTTCCGTTGAGATATTGGAGCATTCACCGAACTTTTTAGACACACCTCCTAGATAATCTATGCTAAGTGTACTGTGTATCTGTGTTTAAATAGCTGCACTCATAAGGAAATTATAAGACAAGGACGATATTTGTTAACTTTTTAATACCTTGTATATCAAAAAAGAAGAATTTTTGAACACTTATATGAACTTTTATACTTGGTTTTCATCGCTGAGTTTATATCCAAATTTTCGGAACACTTTTAGCGGACACCCTGTTAATGCCAATGGGAATCATGTTGATATTTATATTACAACTGAGTTAAAGCATAAATATGTCAGTATATTTATTTATTCAAATGATAAATACAGTGACAACTGAGGGAAAAATCCTAATATTCTAATTTGTATCAATGTACTGCAGAATTGAATATTAATTGTTAATTTTCTATATTATTTGCTGTAAGTTTCCTCATTGACACAATTATTAATCTCCAAATCATAGCTTTGCGGAGCCACAATGGGATCACACAGTAGTTCGCTTTCATTCGTTGTCAGTTAGTGGTTTATTTCCAATTATGTGATTTGCTATTTTGTTACATTTTATTAAAGTAATTTGAGGTGTTTTTAAAGTGCTTATGAGAAATTTGTTTCTTTATTGTTTTGTTCAAAAAGATTACAAGGTGGAGATGAAAATTTCACAATGTAAAAGATGTTAGATCTCAAGTACCTATCCTCCTTTGTTTCTTAAAAATTATTGATGTGCTTATATTCAAGTTTTATACCATTCAAAGAAAAACAAAAAAACTATCAAAAGCTATTTTAATATAATCCTTTATCTAATAGACTTGTCCGTCCGGGACGCTGGTCCGTCCGGGACGCTGTTTCAGCAGCCAAACCGTAAGAGATAGAGAAAAAAGTTATGAAAGTTATATGTTTGGAATGGTCATGTCAGGTCAGGAACCGAATTTCAGTCACGTGACACTTCCGGTTTTCGAGAAATCACGTGATTTCCGTCCGTCCGGGACGCTGGTCCGTCCGGGACGCTGTTTCAGCAGCCAAACCGTAAGAGATAGAGAAAAAAGTTATGAAAGTTATATGTTTGGAATGGTCATGTCAGGTCAGGAACCGAATTTCAGTCACGTGACACTTCCGGTTTTCGAGAAATCACGTGATTTCCGTCCGTCCGGGGCGCTGGTCCGTCCGTCCGGGACGCTGGTCCGTCCGGGACGCTGTTTCAGCAGCCAAACCGTAAGAGATAGAGAAAAAAGTTATTAAAGTTATATGTTTGGAATGGTCATGTCAGATCAGGAACCGAATTTCAATCACGTGATTTTAAAAAATATTGTTTTTATTTAATACGCGTTCTATTTGAAAAACGGTCTTTTTTGTTTTATTAAATGAGACATTTGTCTCACTGGTTGCTAGTTAAAGATGTTATTCGTTGCTCTTTTGCTTTCAAAAACATTAAATATTGCCTTGTGATAGAAAACTAAAACTAAATAAACTACATAACTTTTATTGAAAATGTTTTTTGATAAAATGGATATGTACTGAGATATATAGCATATTAAAAATTTTTATACTTAAGTATAAATGCAGGGTGTAACAAAAATGGTGGGCTGGCATTGCAGTCATATAGTACATGTTAAAGTGAATAAAAAAGTCCATATTCATCTTTTTCTTTTGAGGTGTTGGGTCCTCTGTCCTGTCCGCGCCATTCACTTAATTTCTACCATACTCTTCCTTCTCTTGTCCGCTTTCTCTTTGATCGTATCCATCCATGTAAGTCTTGGCCTACTTTGTCCTTTTTTCCCCTTCTTGCCTCAAATACTCTTCTCGGTGTTGTAGCAGAGCCCATAAACCAGCGAGTGTCAAAGTCAATTGTGTGTATTGCTTTACGAATTACACTAATAAAAGTGAGTGAAATTTGAGATGCTGCGATTCGAGTAAACCAGTCGGTAATGTCAGAGTTTATTAATGTACGTCGCCGTAAGCAAGCTTTCTAAAAGTGAACTTTCCTAAAACGTCGGACTGCAGTTGTCTAAACAGCATGCATTCCATATCGTCACAGCGTGAGGATCTAGGCCAACAAAGACACTGAAGATAAGGTTACAAGAATACTCTGCGTCATGCAAAAGGGAATTCTTCTTTGAGACGAAAGTTATTTCAACCCTCAGCCCTTGCTCGGCTGGACAAAACCTATTATACTTAAAGAATAGAGAATCCTTTCTCTAGCATAAGCGATCTGTATTTAAGCATAGACACTCCATTCATCTTGTGTCACTTTATCCAAGACGAGGGCTTGGGTCAGATACCTCAGCCTCTAATAGATTACGGCGGTCATTTATATTTAATTCGCTATTCATATTTGTATATTTGTACTATCTACATGTAGACGTTTTTGTATGTACAGGCAGACCTCGCCGTTCGCGGGGGTTACGTTCCAGAAGAATGCCGCAAAGCGCAAAATCGCGATGCGCAAGTAAACACATAAATGATAAAAACGGGGTTAGGTTCCATTAACTAGATTTATTTATACTATGCAACCTCAAAAAACCAAAACTTTTGTGCGTTTTTTGTCTGGGAAATCTGAAGCAGAAACTTTACGCTTTGCCGACATGGTTTTCCGTGTTTTAAAAATTAAACTCAATTGAATTTTCGGCAGAAACGCTCCAGAAGACAGTAAAGCTTGAACTAAAATTCCATACGTAACATAAGTCTGCCACTAGAATCTAGAGCTCGAATGTCTATTTGTTTATATATATATATATATATATATATATATATATATATATATATATAATCATAACCTTTTCTACCGTTAAGTGTAAAGGTGTATAGTCTCTAGTCTGTATTGTATACATGCTTTTTCCATTGTCTTTTGTTCTTCGCCAGTTTTGCAGCTTCTTTCCACTCAATGTTTCTTTTCTTTAGTAATTCTGCTATTACTCCATCCCATGGGCCTTTCTTCCCTTGTCTCTTCGCTTCCCATATGCGCCTCACTTGCCTTTCTTTGCTCGGCCTTATTAAATGCCCAAACCACCCTAGCTGTTTCTGTTCTTTTTTTGTTGCAATAGGCTCTATCTTCAAGTCTTCCCTTATTTTATCATTCCGTATTCTATCCCTTCGCGTTACTCCTTTGACCCGTCGCAGATATTTCATTTCCATTGCCATTTGTTTATTCAAGCTATAATTTTACAATTTATTTCAGATCCAATTTGGTAATAAGAGATTCAAAGGAATAGGCTCGATAAGTGTGTTTACAAGTTCGTGATAAATAATGTTATTTAGGTGTTCATGACTTAAACCGCCTACATCTGCTTTATTTACTTATGGCTGCTCTTATAAAGGTCACTAATCTGACGTTAACTTTAAATCGCTGTTAAAATAAACAAAAGCTCATCAAAACGTTGGCGCTTATGACATATCATTCATTAGTAAACAAATTTTTATGCGTTTTTGTTTATTTTAACAGCGAATGAAAGTTAACGTCAGATTAGTGGTCTTTATAAGACCGGCCGTTAGTGTGTGAAAGTTGAAACAGTTGGCAATTCTATCCGCGAACGGCAAAGCAATACGTGGTGAGGTCTGCCTGTATGTGTAATTTGTGTTTTAATAAAAATGAAAGGATTGATATTGTCTTCCGCATTCGGTTTTATCTTATTTAACCAATTTAATTTCAAAGTGGTGAATCCTCTAAGAACATCATAACGTTCCCTAATGTGCATACCGCTTTAGTATCCTCTCTTCTCCAGTGCATACCACGTGCCCTTACGGTTTTAACTGTCTGTTTTGTACTGTCTCACCAAGTGGTTCTATATCTACTTTCTTCCTTGTTATATTTCTAACCTTAGATATCTTTTTTTGTTCTTCCCACTACTCGAAGTAGATATTTCATTTTCGCTGCCGTTATTTTACTTTTGTGTTTATCTTGGATTGGCCAACTTTCTTCTACATAAATCAATGTCGGTATATAGATTGATTTATATAATTGCAATTTGGTTTCTTGAATCAGTTCTCTTTTGTTAATTAGTGTTGTATTTATCTAGTAGTACGCTCTAGATGTTCTGGCTACACGGTTCCTTTTTTGTCTTCTATCGTTCCATCTTGATTTATGATCACTTCCAGGTACTACTCATAGCTTTCAGTTTTTTCGAAATGCTTTCCCTCACATCCTATGTTTATATTTTCTTCTTCTTCTTTGATTTTGTTTACTTTCATTACTTTGTTTTTTTTTTTTGGTATTTATTCTCATTCCTGCTCTTCTAAATGTATTGCCCCAGAACTTGATCCGATAAGTAGTTTATGAATTGTGGAGAAAATCCAAGAATCAAGATTCAACTTCTCGAGGGATGTAACTTTTTAAGGGTGCATATTTTGCTTTATTGGTGTTGATAACCTTTGTTATCGTCTGTTGATGAAATTTACGTATTTTGGAATATCTCCCTAGATGGTGTCCCATTAATTTCAGAACACCCTGTATAAAGACTACACGTAAAGTACATTTTTTTCTATAATAATTTTCAAGGTCAACTTTCTAGGGGATAAGTTGCATTCCTGCAGGGTCCCTAGTTTTAATAATGTTGGTACATAGATTTTTAGTTCTTTTCTTCCACTAAAAAAATAATTGTCATTTTGACAGATATGTCATAATTTAATATCGCTTGCTTCATTTTTGCATTTAAAATATTTCTTGGTTTTCTTTGTTTATCCGATTTTATTGATGATGATGATGATTCCATGTTAAAAAAAGAAATTTGTCAAGAGTTCAAATTAAGAAACTTTGACATTCAAAATTGACACATAATCATAATTTTGAAAAAGTTCTACCAACACGAGGTATACAAATTTCCTAGCGTTTTAATCACATATCTACCAACATTGTAACACTTTGACAGTTATTATAGAAAAAAAACGTACTTTATATATTTTCGTAACCATTGGACTGTAGATGTATGAACTGTCTTGCCAATATTGTTTTACATTTCAACTTGCAATTCTAGTAATATAACTGCAAAACTTGATGAAAATGTACTGTGTAATAATAATAATAATAATGTAGATAACAACAACAACTAATAAGCTCTTAATATACAGAATATCCTTGAATACCATGACGCTACAAGTAGAAAGTCCCAAGGTATACACCAGTCAAGGCGTACCGATATCAGTGACGGGTGTTGCGCAAGTATACTCAGCAGCTTACTTCATGATGCATTTCTCTTCATGGTATTCAAAATTTTAGTTAAAAGTGCAAGGACAAAATAAGGACATGCTGATGGCTGCATGCGAGCAATTTTTGGGCAAGAAGGAGGCTCAAATCCAGCAGATTGCTTTAGCAACTTTGGAAGGATATCAAAGAGCAATTATGGGTTCCATGACTGTCGAGGAAATTTACAAGGATCGTAAGAAATTTAGCCAACATGTTTTTGAGGTTGCTTCTTCAGACTTGGTCAATATGGGCATCACCATGGTATCTTACACCCTCAAGGACATAAGCGATGATATGGTAATAAAATTTTAATTGTATAACTTACATAGTTTGTTAATTTAGTTATAATACCTTTTGATTTATGAAAGAAGAAAATGCATATTATTTTAGTTACACGTATCTATAACAAGAATTGGTATCTCTATGCACATGCAGAATTTTTACCCATTCAACTAATGCAAATACAACTATTTTTAATTTTTTCATAAAAGAAGGTATTTTTATGGCAAATTATATTTACGTATAATTAAAATATCATGAAGGTACAATAAAATACAGATAAATGACTGTTTGGAAGTATGTAACGTATATATCAATTCTGTTGTAATTACAGTCGGGTCTGACATAAACGCGACTGAACTTTGGTCAAATAAGCGAGAATGTCGGATAACATGTAATTACCAAAGACCCACTGAACAAAAGAACAACATTACTACACATTAAATTTTATGTTTTTATGCCTACAGTAGTAAAATTATTTCATTGGAAAATAATGATAGGTTTATCACGAACAACTACTTCTTACAGTTAGTGTTGTCATAGAAGCATTTTTTAAAAAACAGCAATTATTCTACGTACATATAAAGGGTTTTCCATTAAGAAGTCCCATTTTAAATTTTGCAGCATTTTTGATCTGTTGAATAACAAGCCTTGAATCCTTGACATTTGTCAGTAAAAACTATACGATTTAATAAAATGGCACATACACGCTCCAACAACGTATAGAAATAGTGAAAATTCATTATAGACATGGTGAAAATTTCGTCGAGACAGTTCGCAGAGCAAAGCCATTGTAAAGCTAATCGCAAAATTTGAGCAAAATGACCCAAGTTACTGATGTAAAATTGCCAGGTCATTTGTTGCGAGAAGGTGATTCATACCGACCAAAAACACCACGAACTGTCTCAGCGAGATTTTCACCTTCTCTATAATGAATTTTCACTATTTCTATACATTGTTGGAGCGTGTATCATGCCATTTTCTCAAATAGTATAGTTTTTACTTACAAATGTCAAGGATTCACGGCTTGCTATTCAACAGATAAAAAAGCTGCAAAATTTAAAATGGGACTTCTTAATGGAAAACCCTTTATTTATAGCTAATTTTAGTAACTTTTGCTGCTTAAATTCTAAAAATCTAATAAGCTTTATTTAAAGCATTCTGTAGTTTTGAGAATTATCTCTCCAATCTGACATTTAATTTTCTTATTATTTCTGTTAGTATCAACCTATTTACTATATTACTTTTTTTTTAAGATAATCCATATTAACGCACAAGTTGTTATGAAGAGAAAATCTAAGTTAAGAATTCAAAATGTTATCCCATACAACTTTTAGAAAGCTTAGTGGATATGTTCAAGGGGGTGCTAATTTTGAAGCTTTTAAAAATTAAAAGATTAATGCAATAGGCCCTCACATTGCTAACATTTTGTATAGGTTTATGCTTGTTCTCAAGGTCAAAATAATTTCCAATCTCTAATTTGAAAAAGTATGTGGTGACAAGATTTTATAGAATGGTGTAATCTATCACAGTTTAAAGTATACAGGGTGTTTAAATAATACGTTCGGATATTTTACCCACTTATAGATCTCATCAATACAAACAAAAATGACCTAATAAACATGGGTCCAGAAACGCTTCGTTTCCAAGATAGAGGGTGTTAAATTTTTTTTTAATCTTGTTTTTTTATCGCTTTGAGCGATTTTAATGAAATTTTTACAGTTTGTTTGTAAATTTATGAGGTATCTTTTGGACCTATTTAATGATGTGGATCGGGTAAATACCCAGTGGGTAGGGTATTTATAAATGGGTATTTACCTGGGTATTTACCCCTGCCTCAGGTAAATACCTAAAACCTGGGTATTTATCAAATTTATAATATTTAGAAAGCTAAACTAACTTTTACTCACATAATCTTATCTTAATAAATAAACTACATATAAATGAACTGGAATATTTTATGTAAAATAACAATTTAAATAACATTGAATAAGCATTCACCCCGGTAAATTAATCGTTTATCGGGAAAGAACATTGGCTGCCGAAATTTATGGAAATAAACAGTTAGATGCAATAAATTGCACCTGTTAGAGTTTACAAACAACATTGTGATGGCTGACTCCGAAGACTGGGATAATTTAAATTGTTTGTACATTATTTTCTGACTTGTTTCCATTTTTGAAAAATGAACATAACATTAACTTGAAAAATAATCCTTATATTTATTAACATTAATATTAATATATACTTATAGACACATTATTAAACAATCTTAAATAAGGCAAACAATATCACAAAATAATATAAACAACGCTGTATACTGATGGGATCATAAGTATGCAACAGCAATGAGATAGCATGAACAAAAGCACATAATACTTGAGTAAGAAAGAGATAACCGTACAAAAAAGTTATTTTAGTATGCATATTTATTCGACATATGACATAATTAAAATGAGCGTCAAGTCTACTCAAATATTTGTTTCTATGTTCATCTCTTTCTTATTCAATTATTGAATTCTGTTTTTATTCATTTTATCGCATTGCTGTTATATACAGGTTGCCTAAAATTGTACAGAACATGGCAATTCCATGAGTTGGAAAAGGTTCATAAGACCATAAGAGTAACCGAAATAACAAATGCAATAATTACTTTGGTAGCTAGGCAACAAGTAGGTACAATAGCTACTTGTTGCCCAGTTACCAAAGTATTTATTACATTTTCCATTTCGGTTGCTCTTATCGCAAATAGTATTTGAATCTTTTCCAACTCATGGAATTGCCATGTTCTGTAGAGTTAGGTATGTCCCCACCGGTATTTTGGGCAGTAAATGTTCTCAGTTCAGCTATTTTCTTAACCATCTTTATAAAATTCGCCTAGAGCACCTTCACTTACCAATCAATTATACTGATTAGATTAACTTTATAATATTTGTAAATAAGTCTATAAATACCTGCTTAAATACCCATTTTGGGTATTTACCCGGGTAAATACCCCGGGTATTTACCCCTAAAAATAAATACCCGGGTAATTTACATCACTAACCTATTACAGTTGATGTAGTAATACCAGTGGCCTGCCCACGGGGCGTATCAATTAAGTTTTTCACAAAAATATAACGCCCACGAGATATTTTGTAATTTTTATATATTTTTTTTAATAAAGCAACTAAAACCGCAACTTTTTCGTCTCCTGAGATTTTTTCAGATCTCGCTTCGTTTTCAAGAAAAAAATTATAGCCCATATTTTTGCATGTCTCTGAACCTGTTAAAACAACTAAAATGCTTCAGTATATCAAAACCTCTTAGCCGATTTTAATGAAACTTTGAAGGTATACTGGTGATATTAATGATCATGTTTTGGCACACTTGCATGTAAATTATTTATTTCAGGGGCAACCGGGATTTTTTTTTGAAAACTTTTAACACTATATCTCAGAAACGAAGCATTTCCAGACACATGTGTATTAGGATTTTTTTGTTTGTATTGATGAGATCTATAAGTGGGTTTAATAACGTATTTTTTAAACACCCTGTATTTTCTAGAAAATGACAAATGACAGAAGCATGAACATGTGATATCGCAACATAGTTTCTAGACTATTCTAGTCCCGTGAATTGCAATTTTCTGTTGTTTTTTTAACTTTTAAGTGCCGAGATTTTTTTTTTATAGTATGGTCATAAATGTTTGAAACCAAGACTCTCGAACAAGCGCAACTAAAATCGACC